>VXAD01001100.1:754180-884427 GCA_013399195.1 Dicrurus megarhynchus
TTTTTTGCTTTGTTTGATTTTTTTTTTTTTTTGCAACAATATTGTATTGTTAGTTCATATGCAGTTTATGAATTTGGTCCTTTTCTGCAGTAGTGCTCTATGGCAAATTGTACATCTCCATTTGATTTGTGCTCATGAACTATGGCACTTTTAACTTGTTTTGAATTTCCTTGGGTTGAACTTGGACCAATTATCAAAATTATTTTGAATTCTGGCCATGCTTTGCATGAGCTTATACTTCTTTTCAACTTGGTGTCACTTGCTATTTATAAATGCATTTATTATTCCATCATTCAATTTATTACTGAAAAATTTGATCAGAACTGATTGTACAATTGGGTATCTTTTGAGGTTCTGCTCCAAAAAAAATTCCACTTTGATAGTGGACTAGACTTCATTTTTTCAAATAGCTGTGCAATCACCTCATGAGTGTGTTACGTGGAAACAGTGTCTAAAGACTTGCTAAAGTCAAATTATTTCATTGCTGATACCTTCTTTGTTCACTAAATCAGTTACTCTTATTTCTGTTTACTAAATCAGTTACTCTGCCAGAAGAAAGGAGACTACTTTTGTGTAATATGTTCTTGACAAACAAATTCTGGCTGTTTCTTGTTGTCTTTTCCTCTAGTGCTCATAAATTGTTTAATTTCAAGGTAGTGGTGTGAGCAAATGCAAAATGGAAAATTGACTTGAGATTAAAATAAAAATAAATCCAAGTGGGGTTTTTTTGTCTGGTGTTTGTTTTTTGTGTGTGTGTGGTTGCTTTGTTTTGGTTTGGTTTGGTTTGTTTCTCAGAATGAACGAAATACGGGAAGATAAATATGAAAGATGAAAATTTTATTTGTTTTTCAAAGTTCTTTCATTTCAAGATTCAGGATGGAAACCTTAACACTGCAAAATGAAATTTCAGTCTATGGTAGTGAAATGAAATTTAGTAATTTGATTAAATTAAATAATAGACACCTAAGAGATTAAAAATTCCAGAGGTGCATGCATCTAACAGTGTTCCTGAAAAATTTAGCCTCCAATGCCATAGCTCATGGGAAGAATGTGGTCATTTCAAAGACTGGAATAAGATCACTTTACTTTAGAAATCACCTTCAGAAATTCTTGAGGTTTATCTATAAACTTGAAACCCCACTAAATCCTACCGTTCTCATTTGGTTTCTGTTAACTTTGGTCTATGATATCAGAATACAAAAACTCTCTGCAGAGTCTTATTATAGAAAAAGTTAAATGTTTTTATTGGTGCCTGCATTGCTATTTCCTCTCCTGCTAAAAAACATGTTTGTTTTTCTGCCTAGACTATTATCTTTTAAATTACTTTTTCCCCCTTAGCTGTTTAAATTATTTCAAATGACAAATCAGTGTCAAAGCCACTGAAAACAGTGCTATCTCGTTGAAAATTATAATTTGTACATTATATCAATTTTCAGTTAATTAATAAATAAATCAGAAAATTATTGCTCTTTAAATTGAATAGCATATACTTTGGCTCATTCAGAATAAAATTAAATAAAGCTGATCACATCAGATTTCAATCAAATTACGCTGTACTACTAGTTGAAGTAGAAACTTGGGTTGATGTTCTTGGGTAAACCTGAGATACACATTGCAGGTACAAATACTTTCCGAGATGGGACTGGATGACAGCTACAAAGACTGCAGGAGAGGAGAGGCTAAGAGCTGGAAAAAGACAGGTGAATAAAAGCATCGTGCTGCCAGCGTGTATCCACATAAAGCTCACTTTGCCAGCATAATTAGGCGTAATTCTGCAGATGAGCACTCCTTGTGCATTCAAGGCCTTAATTAACAGGCTGAACTAAACAATCTTGATTTGAAAAGATACTCAGAGAGCAGATAAACATGCAATTGCATATTCTCCTCTTGTTACCACTCTTGCACTTGTCCAAAATAATACAAACAGTAGAGAGTATCTCCATGAGGTGTGATTTCGTACTGTCTAACTGATCTGTGGCTCCTGTGTGCTGAGCTCCACTGGTTTGCTGAATAAAGCAAACAGAATTTCCTTAACTAGAGACTAAGTTCATTCTGTGGGAAAAGCTTCATGCAAATTTCTAGAAATTAAATTGTTCAGATATGAAGCATTCTTTTTAACCTTTCCCCTTAAACGTCCCATAAAAGCGTGCTTTTGGTTTGAAGTCTTCAGGAAACCAGCAAAACAGTGTGTACGTTGAACATGGAATATTATGGACATTATTAATGCTTCTTCATTAAAATCTCTAAAAACATTTTGAAACATCTTGTAGATGGCTTTTATTATCACTGTAACTTTTGTTCTTTCTCTTTTATTGTAGAATGTTTTAGCTCACGTGTATCTTGCTTTACTTTAAAAGTAAGTTCTGTGGAAGGGATCTGGGATGTTAAAACACAGAGCCTGGGATCCTTTGCGTGGCCCATGTGATGTTGTTGAAATACTTATAACAGTAGCACTTTTTTTTCCTGAGATATAGTTCTGTAGTTATTAAATATGCAGAAGGAAGACAGACTGTTGGTTTCATGGTCATAGATGTTAATTTTTCACAAAAAGTTAAGCTGTGAAAGGAGTGACATGGGCAAATTTGAGGCAATATCTATTCCTAGAGGAGCCTGTTCTAGAACTAAATAGCTGTTGTAACACATGCCTCTTTTGTTTTTGTTTTCCAAGAATGTTTTTTCAGGTATAGTTTATGAGTAATATATTGACACATTTATATTTAAGTCACACTGCTCTGTCAGCCTGAATCTGAGAGACAGCACTAGGTGTACGCTGTTTTTCTAATAGGAAATCTCCTGACTTCTATAAATAGACATGTTTCAGTTCTGATTGTTCTGTACTGAAATAACTGGCTAGAGGTTTAATTACTCTGAATAGAAAACACAAGTAATGGCAGGCATTCAAGCTATCCTGAACTGTTCTACTTCCTGGGCACTGGCTCAGAAGCCCACCAGATCTGAGGGTACATTTTCCTTTTCTTCTCTTAGGTACATTCATATTGGTCACTCCGATGTATCCTAAAGGCAAATACGCAGTGCAGCATATCCTCTGGAGTCAGGGATCAAATTCTTCCCAGGGCAGGATGTGTCACAATAAGCAAGGGAAGGAAATGAACTGCTTCTGAGAAATGGAGTTCCCTCCAGCCCCCTTTCAATTTGCACACAACTAGGCATTGTGATTTATATGTAATTATAATGATTTATTCAAAGGTGTTTACTAGTCAGAGGCATAACATCTTGCTTATCTGATAATTACATAGCTGGTGAGGTCATTGAGTAGGTTGTTAGCACTGCCAAACTTTTGCACTAAAATGAGGTATTTGCTTGTACATTTCTTTAATGCTTCGTTTGTTTGCTATCTGTGGCATTTTTATCTGCCTGCAGGGGTTTTTTTGTTGTTTCTTTCACAAAGAAGCTTGTAGTGAATCTGTCTTGCCTAAATTTCATACACCCTAATTACTTTTATACCATGATACTGGTTCTCATAATGTGAAATTGAAGAACTTGTTACAGTAATAAATGCAGTGTAACTGAAAATTGATCTCTTCAGCTTTGTCACACTGCTAATAAACATAAAAAAGTGATAGTTACTTTTGTAGTCCTGGATCCATTCTACACAATCAGTTCATTACTGTACTTAATGTAAATTGAGTGTTAAATCTCCTTAAGTGGAATCTTTACCCTGCTTGACATTTGTAATCATGATTGGGATAGGAAAAAAATACATTCTGGAGAAAGAAAGGAAATAAATAAAATAAATGCCTCTGTGGGCCATCAGTGGGACCAAATTAAGGGGGTAATCTAATAAAATTAAGAAGGTATCACAGATGGATAGCACAGAATGGAATAAAATACATGTAATCTTCCCAACCTTGGGAAAAAGAACCAACCAGTCCCTGAAACAGCTGTTCTGCAGGGAGCTTTGATACCTGATTCTATACCCTGCCTTGGATGCTGTACAGCTTCTATGCCGGCCCTTTCTGCTTGAAAGTTCATTATTATTGGTTGTCTTCCTGTCAGTGAAATAATTTACCCTTTATTGAACATCTTCATGGTGTTCTCAACAGATGTAATATTTCTGTTGTGGACTACCACAATCTCTAACTGGTCCAGATAACAAAGGCTGTATACAGAAGAAAGCAAATGACCATGTGAGGAAGCTGACCAAGGTTACTTGAAGCAACACTGGCATTTCTACACCACATCACATGCTGAGATATGGGCAACTTCAAGACCTATTTGTATCCTCAGGTCAGCTTTGCCCCAGGAAGGAAGCATCACATTAGCTCAGAAGCTAGCAATCTAATTCCCAGTTGTACCCCAGTTCTAGATCTGGCAGTCTGGTGTCTAATATTTAGGAATCCACTGCACCAAAATTCCTGCTGTTTGCAATAGCATGACCAGTAATGTAAAATTTGCTTCTCGTTAAAGAAACACCTCAGAAGATCCCACAGCATGTACTGGATACATGTTATAAGGTTTCATGTTGAGGAGTTCAGAAAAAAAATAATAAAGCAGCATCATGTTAGGGAACTTTTTAATTTCTGAATGTTAAACAGGTCAAACAGAAGGGTTTGGACATCAGCATGCAATGCCAACTGTGAAACACTTAAATATAGTTCCAAAGCATGAACTGTGATAGCAAATATGTCTTTTATCCTTCTGCCACCTGTAGCTGTTCATGTAATTAGCTCTCCAACAGTTTTCTGTTCTTCAAGATTTCCCTCTAAGTACTTTTGATGCAAATAAGAATGGCATGATATTTTCTTTCTCAAAGTGCTTCTTTTCTTTCTGAATAGGTGGTATGAATCCTTGGGATCTTTTGATCTGCTTATCTTCCAGAAAAAATGGTGGTACTGGCTGCTTTCAAGCAGAAGATTTGCATAATCTAGAGCTTTTCCAGAAGGTATGGGATTATTGTGTTATCCTTTGTGCGAATGGAAGGAGAGGCTAGCCCAGATTTTCAGCCCTCACTCAAAAAGAAAAGTATCTAATGTTTATTCTCTACTGCAGCAGCATGGTTTAGCAGCAATGAAGTTTGTTCATGTTTTCTATTTACTGAAAAGTACTTGTCAGGTCCCAACATTTCATTCTTTTTTATATCACACCCAGTTATCAAAAGCAATTTCTCATTTCAACACGTTAGTCCAGATGTAAGTATTTCAGTGTAAATACTGAAAACTGTTACAAATCAGTGTCAAGTTTCCCTTTTCTCTTCTTTAGCCTGAACTTTGGCATTCTTGGCCACCCTCAACCAGCATGTCTGGCTGAAAAAGTGTCTACAAGGGAAATTTAAGCAATCTACCCCCTTGGAAAAGAGAATTTAGAAATGGTGAGAAACAATTAGAAAATGCATGCAATATTTCAGAATAATAGTACAGACAGAAGATAGAGATGAAAGAATTTAGGTTTCACATCTTATATCACTACTGAGTTTCACCTGATGTTATTCTTCCTTTGTAAACACAATTTAGACACTTCTCCAAACAGTGACAGTGCTCCTACAATCGATAATGTGTGATCTGGATCAGGGTCTTCAATAGAATTCCTTGCTCTGGCACTGCAACCTGCTTACTCGTGGTCCAAAGCATCAGTAGTGCCAATTATCTTGGTATTTTCAGGATTGCTTTTTGGTTTTTTTTCGCTTGAGCATGTTATGGACACAGTTTAGGTTACTTAGATATGTAATATCTATGTAAACACCTGACCTGTTGATAAAAATATGTAAGTGATATAAATTGAAGTCTTTGATAAAATGTTCTATTTCAAGTAAAATAGCACAGATAATAATGGAAAGACTCTATAGACTCCAGCTTGAGAGTCTGATAGAAATGGAGCTGCTTTTTAAAAGTGCCTCTGGTGATACAAAAAACCACTGGTGTCCATAGAAGTCAGCACTAGGAGCATGTACACTGGGGTTCCCTGGGACAGGATGCCATATCTAAATGTATTCAAAGTGAAATTTTTATGGCAGTTATAGTTTGCTAGAAATATACATGCTTTGAATATGCTCAGATAGTAAAACATCCCAGGCTTCTGCAAACTGCTTTTGCTCATTCTGCTTATATTACCATATCTGAGCCGCTAATGCTGTGCAATATAATAATCCTTACAGCATGCTGCAATGTCCAGATGTGTCACACATGAATAACTGAGGCACAAGGTGATCAAAGGAATTGTCCAAGTTCTCTCAGGAAGTCTGCAGCAGAGCAGGGACTTAAACCAGATGGCCCATTCGTCCGGAAAACTTTAAATATTGAACTAACATTGCTCGCTGCTGGCATGTCCATACCACAGCACAACACAGTGTTTTGCTGCAGAGCCTGCCTGTGATCTAGCTACATTAGCTTACTACTGATCCCAAGCACAGCAATTCAAGAAGTGTGGGGTATTTCCATGCAGGGAGAGACAGTAGTTGGTAGCTGGACAGAACAAAGAAGCTGCAGAGACTGAAAAGGGGACAGGGAACAGATCAAGACTCAGCAGCCAGAAGGAGAGATATAGGCCTGAAATTTTAGGTTTTATGGACACAGAGGAAGAGTCCACACCTTAACTTCATTATCCCCACACTGCAAGGAGGGCAAGGTTGTCATTTCCTCTCGACACTCATTGAAGTTTTGCACAGGAGGTGTCTCTGATAAATTAAACACAAACCCATTGAAGGCATTTTCCATTGAAGAAAAAAGAACATTTTTTTGAATGAAATCATCAAAGCTTCTCTTTTTATGTACAGGTAAACCTGCTTCCAGAAATCCAGCATTTTCTTTGCAGAAAAGAGGGATTATGCCAGATAACAAAAGCCTTTTCAGGTAATCTGACCCTTTCAAATCTGCATATGTGATGATGTTCTTTTAATAGCTGTCATAGGAAGTTTCTGAAATGAGACTGTCAAGCTTACAATTCCATTTTATTTTTATTCATGAATGCATAGAGGTGAAAAATGAAAGATTGATAATCCATCTTAGACACACTTAAATATAGATTACAATTATACAGTATCTTTCCAGGTAAAGGTATTGCATTGTTTAGCTGTTGCATATTGCATAAATAATTTGTCTAGAAGTGTCTTATTTTTGGACTGTTTTGTGTTAATATAGTGTATTGGTGTTTACACTTCTGTGCCCTGGTTTGGTGTAATATGTTTGTTCAGCTTTACAAAAATGTTGTGGCATGGAGAAGGAGTAGGAATCAGAGTTTGGTTCTCATCCAGACATAATTTACTGATAAAAAGCCTTTGTGTATTAAGATCATCAACCAGAAAAGTTTAAAGGTTATGGGCAAGTTTCCAAAGAATTCTAATTTACCATGGGTAAAATTCAGCTTTGAATAGAAACTGGAAAGAAACTGTTGTGCACTGTATTAGGTCTATTTAAACTTCCTTCTCTTTTCACCTTTTGTATATATATGCTAAATCTAACACAAAAGGAAAGGATTCATTACATGTCATTTAACCATTTAGGAGTTAGGTATTTTCTGAAAGCAGTGTTCTAGTCTTCCATTTAAGTCAGTGGAGAGAGAGAAATAACTACAAATGCTACTTTTTTTTATCCTAAAACATGTATTTAAAATAAGTGTGTTGAATCAGTCTGTGCAGGTACTTGCTACCCAATTACATCTCACCACTGCCTAGAGAAATGGGTAGGTCCTACTCATATTGTAACAGATTGCCTTGAAAAAACATTGGCTTGCTCTGCTACTTGAAGAAAGGCCAATTGCAGTGGTTTTATTATTTTACTACCACAAAACCACAAGCACAAGAGGCACTTAGTACACACAGAACTTTCTCTTTAAAACATGCGTGTTTTCACTGCTGTCCGTAAACATGGCACAAGCCGCTTTGTATACGACACTTCTATTAAGCTGCTCAGTGTTTTCTCCTGTACTGGATCTGCATGGCAAGCTTTTGGTAGTGGGGGGCTACAGGAGTGGCTTTTGTGAGAAGCTGCCAGAAGCTTCCCATAAGTCCAGCAGAGCCAATGCCAGCCAGCTCCAAGATGGATTTGCTGCTGGCCAGGGCTGAGCCCATCAACAGTGGTGGTAGCACCTCTGGGATAACATATATAAAAAGGGAAATAAAACAATTGCACAACAGTGGCTGGAGAGGTTAGTGAAGAAGGAGGGGGAGGAGGTGCCCCAGGCACCAGAGCAGAGATTCCCCAGCAGCCCATGGTGCAGCCCATAGTGTGGACAGCTGTGTCCCTGCAGCCCATGGAAGTACATGGTGGAGCAGAGATTCACCTGCAACCCATGGAGCACCCAGTGCCAGGAGAGGTGGATGCCTGAAGGAAGCTGTGACCCTGTGGGAAGGCTCCTGGCATGACCTGTGGCGAGAGGAGCCCCTGCTGGAGCAGTCTGTTCCTGAAGGACTGCACCCCATGGGAGGGACTCACGCTGGAGCAGTTCATGAAGAACTGCAGTCTGTGGGAAGGACTGTCCTTGGAGAAATTCACAAAGGGCTGTCTCCTGGGGGAAGGGACCCCAGGAGACTCCCATGCTGGAGTTTGAGGAGTCCTCCCTGTGAGGAGAGGGGAGCTGCAGAGGCAATGTGTGATGAACTGACTACAGCTCCTATTCCCCTCCCCCTGCATCACTGCAGGGAGGACACAGTGAATCAGGAGTCAAATTTAGCCTGGTGAGAAGGGAGGGATGGAGGGAAAGTGTTTAAGATTTGGTTTTATTTCTTATTATCCTACTCTGATTTGATTGGTAATAAATTCAGTTAATATCTACACAATTTTTTGCCCATGACAGTAATTAATGAGTGATCCCTCCCTGTCTTTATCCTGACTCACAAGCATTTCATAACAGTTTCTCTTACCTGTCTAGCTGAGAGGCTTTGATGGGCACCTGGCATATAACCCACCACATCTTGTCTTCAGGGAAGGGCCATTTGTAAGCATCTTATTCCTTACTTCTATTTTTAGTGCTTTCCTGGCAAGGAGAAAAGGCCTTGTGACTGATGTTGAAATCCCATTGAAATTGAGGTAATACATGTGCTTTGCAGCAGGGCTCTGAATCTTACCCACATAGCAAAGGAGGATTATTCTGGCACTCTGCTGAAGAACTGTCATACAGAAAAAGGCCCACCCCTCACTTTTCTGTTACCAATAAGAAAGGTTTTGAACCTAAATTAGCTGAAGTAAAAATTTAAAAAATCCATCTCCTAGATCTAGGTATCTCCAAATCAGCATGTGGCCTAGTGCTGAGATAGCTATTTCAGCACAAGGTTCTCATGACACTTAAGATGCCATGGAGAGTCCAGCATGCCCAGTAGAATGGGCAGATTTGGCAAAGGACTGATGTCCTTTTGGTCAAGCAGCTAGAGGTTCACAGGGATATCCTGTGGTATCCTAGATGGCAATAGATGTCTATTTGTGGACACTGAATTTAACACTTGGTATTTAGAGTGAGCAAGCCCAAAAGAGCATTTATTTTCAGCATAATTCAGGGTTAGCTGAATTGTTCCACACTGACTGTGTAGACTACATTGATGTACACTGACAGGAATGGAAACTTGGACTGTGGTGCACAGTGGGGTCATCTCTGTATAGACCAGACCTCGAAGTGTTTCAACCCATGAATTAATCCCATTCAGTGTCACTGGGTATGTGACATGTTATTTAGAATGATGGAACTCATCCATAAAAGGTGAAATTAGAATCAGAAGGGTAAATAATTTGATTTCAGGTTCAGTGGACAAAAAGGTGTAAGTTAGAGCAAACTAGTTTAGAGGTGAGACTTCAGATACTGCCCCTTCCATAAAGCCAGCTCTTTCCACTTTCTTTTGCTTGCATTCTCCAATAGATCTTTCTTTCCAGCAACAGCAGAGTTGCCAATTGGCAGGATTTGTTTGATCCTCAATTTTAAAATTATTCAGAGAAAGAACAGTTCTCATCAGTGTTTCCTTCACAGAACAGTTTGTTTCCTTTCAAATCAGTCTATGTACTTTCACTCTTGTGTGTTTGAGTCAACAGGGTTTCTCTGCAATTCCTGTTAAAGAGGATCGGTTGGTTTGTTATTACTGTCATTTAGTCAGCCTCCAAGGAGCCAAGCAATTTCCTGTAAAAGTGAAAACACAAAGAATTATGTTTTCTAATTAAAGACATAGTAAGTTATAGAAAGAAACACCAGGCAACAAGGCTTTCTGAGAAAATGGGCTTACTGGATTTACTGTGGCTATGACAGTGTTGATGTTGATAAGCAGTGGTAAAGGGGTTTGGGTTTTTTTAATGTTACTTTATTTGTTGTGCAACTCTTAAACTGCTAGGCTTTGTATTTAAGACAGCATGCCCATTCTCATATGCCTGTTGTATAAGAAAGAAAATTATTTATAGAAAATATAGGGCCTGTTCCTCCTGGAACTACTCCCAGCCACGAGGTGGAGAGGGCTAAGGTCCAAAATGTGAGCAGAGTTGCCCAGCTTCAGTACAGGGCACAGGAAAGGCATCCTGATACATGCACAACAAATACTATATTTTACAGGTTTTGCCTGGGAAAGTACTGGAACTGCTTATAGCATTGCCTCCCTAAATTTTCCTGTTCCCTAAGGAATCCAAACTAGCCTGTCTTTCCATGTAAGCATTTGTCTCAGTTCATCACTTCCAGAGCCCAGCCTGTGCCATGCATAACTGCTTTCTCTACTCATGCAGATCACTGATCCTTTTTTTAAGTAATACTTTTGCTGTATGCCTTCCTTCTGTGTTTCAGTTTATTAGTGCCAGTAGTGCAGAGACTTTATGAGTGTCTGCCAGCCTTGTGTGCACCCGTGATCTGCTGGGCTGGCCAGCAGCGTTAATCACACAGAAGGTCTTGGGATAGGCATGAGCTTAATGAAATTGTTCAGGAGGGAGAACCAAAATAGTCCAGCTGTGTGACTGTGCTTCCACTCTGTAATATGTTTATTGTCTGGTGCTAACCCCGTGCTAGCTTTCTTCTCCTGCTGCCTATCCCCAGTGTCCTTGGGTTACTCTGGAGTCAACATGAAAGGTTATGACCTGAGGGTAGGAAGCAAGACTCAGTGGAGCCACCTGTGGAAGACAGAAATTACAGATTAAATTTATTTTCTGTTGTAACAATTCAGTATCTCTGAGACAAGAACTTGACTTTTGATAGGGGCATTTCTTTTGCCAGCTGGCCCTTAGAAATATTTGCACACCAGTTTTGATCAGGTTTGTGCCTATTGCCTTTCTGCTACTGAAGTTACTTAAGAGCCTCAAGAGTGGCCAATAAAACCAGCATCTGATTTTTTCCAGTTAATTTGATTATAAACTATGTGGGGCAGGAATTTCATTGGTTTTACTACAGTGTCAAATCTCAGCCTGGATAAGAACAGCAACATAACAGCAAATATTAGTAGTTTGAGAAGAAGTAAAGCAGGTAAATTAATTTAATTACTTGGCCTATACTCTTCTATATTCTACCCTGTCACTAGTACAGAATTGTGGCTCTAATCATGCAACAGTCAGCCAGTATTTTCACTGAGGTTTTTTTTCCAAAGTCTTATAGCTTATCTGTGTAATTAAGTTCTAGTATGAAGGGTGCATACAAAAGAAGCAGCCCTTCTGAAAAATGTTGGAAAAAACCCCACACCTCTAACTTTTAACTGTTAGGATGCTTTAGGAATGAAGACACAAACACTGTACTTAATACTGTATATACTGTTTTTCATGCACCTGCCAAAACAGAGAGTCAAAAAACATGGTAAGTGATTAATCTAAGCTGAAGCTTTGTTTGTTGGTGTTTCTAAAGGGAAAAATGAATAACATCATACAAATGATGCACTGTTATAATTTTATCTTTTTAACTCTGAAATTTCACAATGAATTTCAGTGCATTTCAACCCACAGTATAAATTAATTTACCTCTAGATCTGTTTTATTGTAAAATTGTTTGGTTTTTAGTACTATACTTATTTAGGACAGTTTAAACTTCCAGAAAGGACAAGTAGTTTGACATTTCTCCAGTCTAAATATCCAGGGTGTGTTGCTTTGAGATTAAGTGTATTACAGAGGGTGGGATCACTGCATTTTTTTAATGTGAAAACCTTTTAAGGACAGCTGAATCAGTAGTCTGCAGGGGGTGGGATATTGGTCTTGCAGCAATGTTGCCATCACAAATAAAGCTTGCAACGCATATCAAGACCATCACATATTGAGTCTCAAGCAAGAAACCATATTCCAGTGAAATCAATGGAAATTTTTCCAGGACTTCACTGGGGGCCAGGATTGCCCCTAGTTTTTCTAGTTTCCTTCAAATATTCATCATCTACTTTGAGTTTTACAGCCACGCTTTTCTATATGCATAGATTATAAAACTGAGTGCTAAAGGTTCTCTCTTTTTCTTTAGCAACCTCAGGGCATAATGAGTAAGCCATAGTACATAACTAATCCTTGTTTCAGAGTCTTTTCATCCAAAAGTCAACTGGGTAATGGGAGGTGATTAAATGGGATAGATCTGCTTTCTGTGACAAATCTCAAGGCGTGAAGTGGCAGTAGTTCAAGTGAAATCATCCATCCTTCAAAATCAACACAAAAAAATGGAAAAAAATTGCACTTATCAATGCTCATTGCTTTCACAGTTATGCAGCTTAGAGCAGGTTGCTATAACTGACTGAACCAAAGGTTACTAGGCTTTATTTTGATCAAAATTCCTTGTCCTGGAGGACTCAGAAGTCTGCCTAAGAATCTAAGAAAGCTTTGTAGGCATCTCCTGGTGTGGATCAATCTTTGCAGCTGTTAAACACACCTTTCCAACCTACAGAGGCTGGAAAATTGCCCAGCTGTAAATTCTAGAATAGGACCAGGTTGTAGCAATACAGTTTGTCTGGTGTGTATCACAAATAAGCTCTTTGTGCTCCAGCAGCCAACACCAGTAAGGACAATGGATGATGCCAGAACAGGATGCAATATCAAGTTCTTCTAACTCATTTAGGTGCCCTGTCAGAACACAAACCTGCAAGGCTGACAGAGAGAACCTGTTATCAGTAGTTCCTGAATATTATACTGTAGAAAATGCTGATAAATGACATGAGGTGCCTATCATTCTCTTTTTTTTTTTTTCATGTGAGAGAATTCAGACTCCTGCTAGAAACAGACTACCACTATGAAAATCTAGGAAGACATTCGTAAGGCTTCTATGCAGATGGAAAGGCTGCTGTACAGTTTCGGCATCAATGTACTTTAATGTTCTAAAGTAATGTTTTTCCTGCTAAAAAGAAAAGCAATGGATGAAGACCTTGCAAGTACAAATGTGCTGAGCTTACACTTTCATTTTATGAAAGAAATTAACAATGTGCTGGGCTCAGAACAAAGCGCAGCACTTCAGTGACATTTCATTCCATCTCTAGCTTTGTGCTTCATTAAGCAACCAGGAGCTCCCAAGGTGACTCAATCGCTCTTGAAATGTTTGCAACAGATCTGACAGTTGATGGGCACTTTAGAAACAAAATGACCTTTTTCTCATAGACAATAGTCTTAATTGTTCCTTGCTCCATGTTTGAAGTGTGTAAAATACATTCTATTTGATCTTGTACAAAGTAAAAAATTAACTAACAAACCCACATCATAACCTTCCTTGTGACATCAAAGGATGCTATAGAAGAAAAGATAAAGAGGACACATTCTCATTCATCATCTGTTTCCTTTTCTTTCAACCAAATGTTACTTAGTTCAACCAGTAGGGTATTCTCCTGCTGAATTCCTTGCCTTCACAGATTGCCAGATGTTCATGTTAACCTAAGTGTTCCATTTGCCACCAGTCCAGGTGGCCGCAGCCCAGCTTTGCTCCAGGAATTCTTAATTTGTCCAAACGTATTTCTAGCTATTGGTAAACCTCTTTTGCTCAGCCACACATTGTAACTCTTAAATCAGCTAATCTTTATTGTGTATGTGTTGAATCTCATGTTACACTTCAGAACTCTGAGCCAAAGACAAGCAAATAACTTGTGAGCTGGAGGTGGGGGGAGAAGGAGCAAGAAGTCATAGCTGTGTAAAACACTTGAAAGGCCTCATTAGATGTCAGAGAGGCTGCTGCATTAGGTATCAGTTGTCACTGTCAACTGATCTGTTTGTTGTACTTTAAATGATTGCAGTTGACAGAACAGTATCTCCCACCAGTTTGTGTGACAGACGTGCTTAATTTTTTTGATCTAGAGGTGTTGACTTGCTTTGATGTATTTTATACCTCCTCTTCACATGTGCCATGCAGCTGTTCTTATGTCTCAGGTCTGTGTTTTACCTGTTGCTGTGGTTAATGTGTGAATTCAGGTGAGAACATGTAGTGGCCTCCTTACTCATCAGCATGGCCTCACAGTGAACACCCTAGGCAGAGGTAAAGTGTGTTGTTTGTCGGTGTTTTCAATGGTACTATTCCAGAGATGTCAGCATCAGAAACCTTCTTCAAGTCAGAATTTCAAGGAAATGAAGCTTTGTAGTTTTTTCAAAGTGAAAGCAAGTATCCAGCCATAGGTCCTTTGCTTTACACTGGTGCATCAAAAATGGCAGCAGCAAAAAGTACTTGTGGCAAAGCCTGACCTAGGAAAAACTGCACTTTGTGTAACATTTCCATTACTGCATAGTCACTGTAAGAAGAAAAATGATCTTTTTTTGTTTAATTTTTTTTCCTTTGATCTTTAGAGTCTGCTACAAAAATTACGATTTACAAATTACAAATATTAAGATTTGGATTTTTGAAAGAGGGGATGTAGTCTGGATGTGCTATTAGGATGCCGGGATTCTTTCTAACTTGGTTTCCCAAGCTGCCTGACACATCAACTGCTGAGCCTGCTTCACCTCTTCCACTATAAAATGTTGATGTTGTTTACGTACTTCAAGAGGACTGGTTAATTAACAAAGTTTGTAGAGTGATTTCAAGGTGGAAAAACAAGGCAATTACTGCAAACAGTAAAGGCACTGCAGGGTAATTTTTATTGATGATAAAGTTGATTAACAAATACATAGATCTAATAAACACTGTTACTGCTTTTGAGTGCAGGAGCAGGTGAAGAGTTGCCATGAGAACTGAAAAAGCTCAGTATGCTCAGTTCAGCACTACTGATGTCTCTTTATTATTATGATTACTGTGTTCATTGATTACTAGGAGTAGATTTACCAAAGTGAGGGACTGTCACTGCCTCTGAACTCTGCCTGATGGTGTATATGCTCTGTGTCATCTCAAAGGAGTAAGCACCTCACTTCTTACAGCCCCCTTGTGATGGGCTCTCTCCCAGGGGCATGCCAACACAAATCCAATAAAGGCGTGTAAGGCACCATACAAACAGGATGCTCTATAGAATGAGGCATAATTTATGAGCATTGCCCTTTTTTAGTTTTCAATGCTAATCATCAGCACCCTGGAATTTGTTTAACCTTCTCTTCCTTAAGACATGGCAGTTGGTTTTTTGGGGGGGCATTTTGGTTTTGGTTTTTTTTTTTTGTGGTTTGTTGGTTTTTTGGTTCTTTTTTTTTTTTTTTTTTGTATTAAGTTGAGGCATTTTGCAATGACTTAGGGCAATACTAAGGATCTTCTACCCAGTAGTTTGAGAATTCCAGGACATTTCTGGTTTTCATCTATCCCTACCCAATTGTTTTACTTCGTTATATCCAGCTCCAGTAAATGGTCCACTGGGTAGTAATAAATGAATTAATGTCAAAGTAATCTTTTTCCTTTCCGTGAAACAGCTAAAAATCTCATTTAAGAAGGATAAATACAGGTACACAAACCTCATCTCATTATTTTCAAACTCTATCTTGTTAGTTAATATGATGCTGGTTACTTGTTGCTTTAGCAACCCAATTAGAAACATGTTTTTAAAAGGAAAAGAGACACTGCTTTCTCTTAAGTAATGATCTGTACAGCCCTTTGCTGCCATGTTCTTATTTTCAGTAAAATGTTTACTTTCTTTTAAATAGCTAAAGTGATGCATAGGAGTAGTTACATGGGACCATTGCTAATTGCCATGGTGAACTGCTATTGTCCTTCTACAGTATAGAAATTGCCATAGTAAAATGCCCTTGTGTCTTTACATCAAGTCAGATGTGGAAAAAAATACAGCCTGATTTTGCAGATCTGGTTCTTGTGCATATTCAGAAGCAAGTCTGCTAAATAAATGACTTAATGGGAGTTTATTGGCTTACTCACTACACAGTCAGGTAGGCAGAGCAGTCTGCTTTTTTTGGTAAATTCCTAATTTTTTGTCGCTGTACTATCAAAAACCAGGTACTCACTTACAAAGTTCAAATCAGTTATAATGCATAACACAACGGAAAGATGTCAGTGTGAATATAATTTGAGCATGACGTGCTCTCCTAAATAACTGCCTGGTTTTGGTTATTAGAGCCTTTAATCCTGCTAAATGGTGCATGTAAGGCAGAGGAGCAGATTAATTCTAGATCCCAGTTGAGACTGGAAGGCTGAATCGAGCTGATCTAATGAACAGCCAATAAACACAGACAATCACAATGTCATTTTAATAGGATCTCTGGGAAAATGAATAGTTTTTTTCTTAAATATCTGTTTACAGCTCATCAACAGGAACACAATTCAGTTTTATTTTTCATTTCATGTACCAAAGTTGAGAGTGCATGCTTTAAAATAGACTCTCTACAAATAAATTCATAACATAGCACAATGCAGTATGTCATTAAAAAGAAAAGTAATAAGGTTTGGGAGTAATGCAGTCCTGGTTTTTCCTAACCATTACTTAAGAACTCAAAATGTGAGGTGTATTAGAGTTAATGAAAACTACCCTACATGAAATAATGACACAACATAAGAGCTTTGTGCCTTTTTTACCAAGCATGGTAAAAGCAGAAAATACATGCCACGCCTTGACTGATCTCACATCACAATATTTTGATTACTATTAATAGTCGCATGCCTCAATAATTTTGAGAACTGTGGCACATCAGTCCTGCTCCTGCTGTGTTTGGTGGCAGAACTAAGCCTCCCATAGGTTTCAGTACCTGCAAATTGTAGCCTTAAAAGGTGAACACAGAAACAAGGATATGTGCTTATTTATTGAGCTGTCTATGTTATTACAGTGGCAAAGTCCCTTGGTCCTTAGTCAAATAAATTCCTTATCCCCATTAATTGTAATTAGTGCTCCACGAGTAACTAAGTTTTGGTTTTCTATATTTATAAATCTAGGATTTCAATTTTTAAGAAGGAAGAAGGGGATGCTTTTTATATGCAATAGTCCCGCACTCACCTCTAAAGTGGGAGTTACAGCTAAGCCTTTCGGCCTGCAGGTTACAGATGGAAAGGGGTGCTTAGTGGAGGTGAAACTCTCTGCTAGCAGATCCAGAAAGCTTTATTGTCTCAGCATTTATTATTTTATGTTTTCATCTGATGTTGGTAGTTCCTCTCTGTCTGTTATTTTTTATACATTTTATCCTTAGCAGCAGGAGTCTACACATGCTTTCAATGCTCTGCTGACTTCCTTTCTCATCCCCTTGGTATTTTTTCAGACCTGCAGCTCCCACTTGTCACCCCAGACTGTTCTGGCCAGCCTGGACTGTCAGGGGGCAGCACCACAAGAAATGTGTCCCAGGGCAGCACAATCACTGAGCAGGCACGTGCCTCCCATCTTCAGCACTGGTGGAAGCAGAGCACAAGCACAAAGCTGTAAGTTAATGATCACCCACCCTCAGAAACTGCCAGTGCTTCAGCGTGCAGTTATTTGGGGGTCAAGGATGCAGAATGCAGCAAAAGAGAAGACCACAGCAGATGGAGCACTTGCATGTATTGCATCTCATGCTTGCATAATGTTTGTTTCTGTATTAGCCAAGTTTGCACGTTTTTAGTATAAATGTCTAAGTCTTTATGTTGAGGCAGTGAAGCACCTAGACAGATAAATACAGACCCAGAGACACCCCTGGACCTTTAGGTCTCATGGTGGCTGAGCTGTTTCCTGCTCCACCCCTGCTTTGCCCCTACTACGGACACACATATGTAGTCCTTTGCATAGAGATCCTCCCTTAAGTGAAGAACCAAGAAGTTCTTGATAATTTGTCTGTTATCAAGTGCTGTTTCTTACATCACAGTATTTCACAAATTTTGTGTTCTGAGGACCTGCTATTCTGCAGAGTGGAGAAAAAGATCTCTGTAAGATAGATGTTATTAGACTTACTTAACGGATAGCAAAATTGAGGTCTGGAAAGGCCACATATTGGCAAAAATTACACAGAAAGGGAAGTAGAGCCCCTTGTCTTTTGCTAGTAACCATTCTTAGAGACCCACAATTTCTATAGTCATCTTCTCATTGAATTTTCTATGACGTAAATTGGTACTCAAGAGACTTTAACAGACAGATTAATAACATCATTGTGAATATGCACAAGTATAGCTCAGGTTTCCCCATGAGCTTTTAAATAACAGGGTTTTTTTGGGGGGTTGCTTTTTTTCTGTTCTGCTTCTATGGCTGATTCTTTTTGTATGTACTATGGGAGCTGTAGGCCAGTTTTTAGAGAGCTGTGTCACTTCTTAAACAAAGCTAGCTTGCAGAATTCTTAGGTTTAAATGATTTATTATGGGTTATTTCTAGGTATCCTAGTCTTTCATAATATTTGGAATGATTGTATATGGCTTTCATTAGGGGAAGTATGCAGCACCACATGTTTCTGTCCCTTTATTACAGAAGAAAATGCTAACAATAGTGCAGTCTTTCCATAGGGTTGGGTGGGGTGTTTTTCTGAATTCACTACAAATCAGTGTTAAATAGGGTACCTTTACTATACATTTCTGTTATTTAAGGTGCTTTAATGTTTAATTTAGTCTTGATTTAATCTTCCCCTCTGAATGTCCTGGATTTCTAACACTTGCATTATTCCCACAATCCATTTACCCATATGTACTCTCAAACATCACTCCCTCCGAATATAGTTGCTTTCTGTGTTTGGAAATTAAGAGTTAAAAATGCTGAAAGCAATAATATGACTTGATGCAAAGCTGCGTTCCAGCCTGCTTGATTTAATCTACTGTGTTGCTTGACTTGGGGGAAAAAAGGCTAATTTACTATTTCCACTAATTTCCCTATTTCACTATTTTCTTACAGATCATTTGCAAAAGAACTGCACTAATGCTACATGTTTTTATTACTTTCCAGGAATCAAGTATCAACTTCATCAGACCACAAGGACGTCCTTAAAGCTCAAGACCTTTCTGTCATCATCAAAGCATATGTGCTCGTGACATCCTTAACACCCCTGAGGGCATTCATTCATTCGACCACCACTGTCTGGCATCCACCCAAGAAGAAGCATTTTACCATAAAGGTAAAACATTTAATTTCCTCAGTTTTCCATATTTGAAGCAAAGTACATAGAGAGAAAACCAGAGAATATCTTTCTTCTCTTTTACCCCTTCTTTATTAGTGGTCCACAGCCTACAGTGAATATTCTCCTAATGTACACTTTTCATTTCTCAGAACAAGTGGGGTTTGCTTCATGAAGCAGGAAAGCCTTGCCCTGTGCACTGGGGGCCTGGGATTTGCATGTCTTCAAGCCCATTTTTATTGGTGACATTTGACAGCAGTTGCAAGGTCAGAGTTTTCTCTAAAGCACAGCAGTGTGGGTGCTGCCATGCAGTAGCAACTTTTGCTGGGTTATTGAGAGTGTTGTGAAAAAGGAAAGTAAATATTTAAAACAGCTTATTTAGATTTCTTTTTTAGGTACAATAAAACAGACTAGAGGAGGGTCAGGGCACTTCAAAATAAGGGGAAGGAAATATACCATGGATAGAGTGGGCCCGCCATGGTCTTGATTTTATGAAGAAGGATGTTTCATATGTGCCTTAGATTAATTCTGGACATCTTAGAGAACATAACAAATTCTGGATTGCCAAAATTAGGTGAGCTGAATCTACTTCCCTCTTCCCCCCCACATAAGCTATGGAAGCCCATGAAGATATATTACTTTGCTATGTATCTTTCCTCCATTTACATTTATGAAGAATGATGGTCGCTCACTTTTAAACCCTGGGATTCAGTTTTGGTTTATGTTTATTAAAGTAGCACAGTATCCAGCAGCATCGCTGTTGCAGCTGAAGTAGGGACTAGTTTAAGGGCTAGTAGTCATTAGTAATTGTGATATGGCTCTGTAAAACAATTCCCACTGAGGGAAGTCTGCTGAACAGGGTGCCAGCCACCATTTACGGAGCACTTTGGCAGCTGAAGGAGCAATAAAAATGATAGATGGAAGCAGCAGCACATCTACAGTGGTTCCGATCTGTTTACTGTTGTTGTGGTGTTATGCCTTCCATAGCTTTAGACAAACTCGTCAAAATGGTGAAAAAGACACAAAAGATAGGCACCATTTGTGAAAGAAAGCACATTTGTAGTGATGTAGAGATTGAAATGCAAATTAACAAAATGATGAAAAATGGTGTGTGTAAGGCTGCCTCTCAGCACAGTGTGCCCTGTAAAGAATATGGAAGGAGGCAGGGAGCTTCCAGGAGAAGTGAGACACTGGGAATTCATAGAATGGCCAGAAAGCACTACTGTGAAAACCATGTAGAGGGTCTGTGCTTGATGCAGAGGCAACAGGCAGGTCAACCATCAGAAAATACTTGGGAGAAGGTGTGAATTCTACCACTGATATCCTTTGTTAAGAGATTTTGTTGAGTTTCTCAAAAACTTCATGGAGCCCTCCATCACTCGCCAGTGAGACATCCAATGCCAGCAGAGTCATCTCTCCCAGAGTAGCCAGTAGATCAATGCATGCTTGTACCAGCCAAGGAGCCTGGTCCAGAAGGCTCCTAAGCTTTAAGTTTCTGCCAGCTCTTTTGTGTGGGATGGAAATCGTCACGTTTTGAAGCTTCAGCCTGTCAATAGTCTATACAGAGGATCTACAAGATCTGTTTTTCCACTGATTGACAGAATACCCACTGGGGACTCAACGTGCCTAGAGGGGAGATTTTGGCCTGGAAAAATTTGCCAGTGTTTTTCCCCAAGAGCAGCTGACTGCATTTTGTTTTTTTTTTTTTTTTTTTTAATGAAGTGATGAGAATCATTTTGATTATCTGCTTTCAGTAATGTTATACCATAATTTAGAGATCTCCTCAGTGTGTATAGACCTCTGGTCAGGATATTTTTTCTCATACCAGTATAATTACAACATTTTTAATGAGAAATTTATCCATATTTGTGGTCAACTTATTTTTGCTATCACAAATTCAGTATGTTAAGTATGTTTAAAATTTGATCTCCCATGTACAACAATTACAATGCCTTATGGTTGCTAGGAGTTACTAGAATGTGGGATATATGAAGAAGAGAATTTTTTAAAAAACTGGAGATGGGGTAGCTATATGGTATCAATGATTAAGAGAAGCTGTGTAAAGAAAAAACTGGAGTTTCATTAACTAAATAATACTGCATTCCCCACTGCCTTCTTGTTAGTAAACTATTGTAAATGATTTTTGCAATGCATATTTGCTTTTTATAGTCATGGTGGCATGGCTTCAGAATGATTCCTTGAATATTGGTCAAATGGTGGTTCAGGAAGAGTTCAAGTGTGTTTTGCTCACCAGCTGTCAGGTTTTCTCTGGATTATACGTATTTTAGTATTTCATTTAAGAAAGCAAAAGAAGGTAAATCCTGAGCCGGCATGAGGATTTTGTATCCAGTCAAGGAGTAACAAAAGTGCAACTCCAGATTTGGGCCCAGCATGGGAAGATGCAGGAGATGCAGGGGAGAGAATGCCTTTCTGCCACACAGATTTATAGATATGAGGCTTGTGTAATAGCCCTATTTCTTAGAGGAGGGTTGGAAACTGCTTATTTAGTCCATCTGTGTGTTGAAGAATTATTAATAAAATAGAAACTTTCTATTTTGCATTTTGTACCAATTAAGGGAAGGCTCTCTGTCAATGTATGCAATAATTCCTTTTGTATTAATTGACCTTATGCATGTGTATTGAGAAGAATGCTGACCCCTGAATAATTTTCTGTTTTATAGAAGCCAGTGTGCAAACCAGTAATTTATGATTAATTATTTCAAGGCTTAACACACTGTGAACTGCTTCTTTTGCCCTGCCATTAACCTTTCCCAACCTGATCCCAGTTCTTTATGAAGGGATACACTTCTGTAGACAGAAGTACCACATGCTGCATCGTCAGGGAAGGCTCTTCTGCGCTGTCAGCAGCTTCCCATGGCCCCTGCTATGGTTCATCATCCTTTTGCTCATCCAAAATAGACAGGTGCCTCCTGGACTTGAATTCCTTGACTGGTGTTCTTGCATAATCCTTTATGCACTCAGATGAAACTCTGTTCTTAAGTAATTTTCCAGTTGTGAAGTGAAGTAAGTATACTTTATTAAAGCAGTTTGCTGTTAAGCTTGCTGTAGTGTGAGTCACTAAAACTGTCTCTGAAACTCTCCCTGTGTATTAAGCATTTGGAAACTTGAGTAAAGGAATTTTTATTTTTTTTCTACTTCACATACATGCAAATAAAACTGGACCCTCACCTATACAGGAAATCCATCTTTTAATATGACGTGGCGGTCTGGCTTGGAGCCGAGCATGGTGGAAACTAGGTTGCAGTATTGCCCTCAAGTGGCCAGTTTTGGTACCACTTGAAGTATTAGCCACACGTATTTAAAGTGAGATAGAATGCAAACATACATATAGATAAAGAGCAAAATGCTTGCAAACAGCAGAAAGGCTTGGGATTTTCTTCCTTTGTTTTATGTTTGCTTGGGGTTTTTTGGTTTTTGGTTTTTTTTGTTTTCGTTTGGTTTGGTTTGGGTTTTTTTTTGTTGTTGTTGTTTGTTTTTTTGTTTTTTTTTATTTAATATTGTTGCCCTGTCACTTACAGGAGCAAACACAAAAGAAAAATTACCATCAATTCTTAATCAATTAGATTGCAGGGTTATTTGGGACTAAAATTAAATTTGTTCATTAGGTTCTGTTAGAATGCTGTGATGCTCTTCTTTCTTCTTTCTGGGAGACTGAGCATAATATAAATGCCATCTCTATTTTCTTTCCTTGTGGTATCTAGAGCCCTATAATTTCTCTTTTCACTGATATGAGAACAGAAGTCCATCTGGACTGGGGGAGATCAAAGACATGCTTAGTCTTACACTCATTTGTGGCAGCAACCAGGCAAGAGAGCGTCATGAAACTGCAACAGGACAAACATAAAGTGGTAGTGGTCCCTAGGCAGACTATATCTATTTCTGGTAACCTACACGGTTAGAAACACAAAACTGGGAGTGGAATATATGTCTTGATGTTTAATAAGCTCCAGTGAGCTTTTATGCATGCAATTCTCTCCTAGATTTTTTAATTCATGAATGCTTTCGGTCTTACCAATGTGTTCCAGCAATGATACTGTACAGATTATTTACGTGTTACTTGAGAAAGAGTATTTGTTTGCTTTAAAACCTCGGTAAAATCAAATATGACTTGATTTCATATCCTTAATTCTTGTCTTAAAAGAAAGAATAAGAAATCCTTCCTTCTTTGTCTTCTTCATCTATGTCAACCTGTCATGCAGTGCACAAACAAAATTCTTTCTGGAGTTCTTTTCTGCTTTTCTCATTCTGAACATCCCTATTCAGCTAAGTAAGAGCTCAGACTGATTGTTCTCTACAACATGTGGATTTGTCATAAGTTTTTACACTATTATCCTGGCCCTTAGCTCTCTGTTTTTTTTCTAGTTCACAGATCCTCTTGCTTTGGCTGTTCAGTCCAGTCAGCTCTGCAAGCATGCCCTTCTGTGGCTTCCAGCTTTCCTAGACCTGCCTCCTATTATCCTGATTCTTCTCATCTTTCCTTTCTTTGATTTCCAGCTTCCCTTGGTCAAGCTGATACACTTTTGGTTCTCACAGCAACCTGGGAAATGCTGTTAGTAAATCACCTTTAATTTCCCACTAAGAAGTCAATGCTGAGTTGAGAAAACACTTAGTTCAGTCTCAGTCAAAAGGCCTTATTTCGTGATTGCTGAAGCTGGTGAGCAGCTTTTTGCTTTTGGATGTAGTCTTAAGAGCAAGCAGCTTTAGAGGAAAGAAAAGGCCTACTCAGATGGCCTTTTCTCCTCCATGTAATTAAATTATGAAGGTGTTAAGGGGCAAGATGTTGTGGGTTTTTGTGAACAATTTTTTTTCTGAACAATTTAATTTCATCTTTTCAAAAATCTTACATAATGAAAAATATATATAGAAGTGGGACATTTACTGTAAAAAAACGTTGAATACTAATGTGATTTCCCCTTTCATCTAGTGCCATGTTAGAGCTGCAGAGAAAGGGCACATCATAACAATGAATCAGGAGTGGAATAAACAGATCTACCTGAAGCTAATGCAATAAACTTATGATAAATTACTGAACTGTTTTCTCTGTGTTTTATTCTGGAACCATTGGTACATGGTTCATGGGTACATTTTTCTGCCATTACATGGCTTTTGACTATTTCTATATACTCCGATCAGTGGAAAGGTCCACCTGTGCTAGCAGAAAATACAGAAAATAGCTTCATTGCTAACTATGTTTCCTCCTGGCCTTCTGTGTTGAATTAGTTTTTATTCTTGCAGACATGTTAGATATTTAGGTACTTCCATACATAAAATCAAAGAAACTCTTGGTTTTGTGTAAAACATATTTTTGTACCTATGAACAACTACTTATGCCCAAAAGTATTTGGACCTGGTGAAGAAATTTCACCAAAGATACATCCAGTAAGAAGAATGAATGTACAAAAGTGGACTGAGAGAATAGAGCCTATGTTGAAAGTTTTTAGAGATTTATTGAATTTATCCAAGCTATTTTCAAGAAGAGGCAATTACTATTAGTCTTTGAGACCCTGCAGATCCAGATGATCAGAAAAAGTGCAACAGCTCCACTGCATAGCAGAACAATCTGGAGAGGATGCCCTTTGCTACTTTAAAAAGGGTAATTTCTTGAAACCAAAGGTCATGCTCTCATTCCTCAGACATAAACCTTACTTTCAGCTCTTATCCTGATAACTTTGTCTGCCATGTCATTTTGAAAGCTACTGCTAGGAACCAGTAAGGTCTTTCAAAATCGAGTCATACAAATACTGTAAAGTAGGATGTTCTAAATCCCAAAATGTAAACTTCAAAGTTGCACTGAATTACTCAGGAGCCTCAGTGGTCTCTTTTCTTCTGTCTCCTTGCCTCTGAGGTAGATTCAGAGCTCATCTATGCCTCCGAAGGGGAGTTACTGTTACAGGAAAAAACGTAGGAGTTCACCTTGTTTAACCAAACCCAGAAGTGTCTAGCTGATGATATACGATCAACTGGCAACCAGTAATTATAATCTACCTTCTATCAATTTCAGTAACAGAAGAGATAAATCATGATACCAGACACTTGAAACACTTCAGTGAACATTGCGCATTTCTAAACATCCTTCTGTAAATACCCTCTGAAACTCTAGTGACATCTGCTCATTCACCCATGTTTATCCAGCCTCTCTCACAAGCAACACAGGTTACACAGTCCTGCTCTCCTGGGATGCAGCTTCCCTTCTTTCATGCACCTCTGCTTGGAGAAGTGGGGGCCCCTGCTCTGTGCGTGCCCATTTCACACGTACCCACACAGGACCTGTGCCCATCCTTGCATCCCAGCATTCCCTGAAGTCTAGGCAGAACCTGTGATGCCAGCAGGCTGACTTGTGGCAGTGTCTGACCAGGTTTTGGCTGCTGCTTTCTCCACCCAAAGTCTCTCTCTTGCTGCTTTTCTATTATTTCCCAAGCTGACTACTTCTTTGTTTCAAAAGTCACTTTGCAATTTCCTGGTTACTATTTAACCTTGCTGATGGCTGCATTCCTCTTTATCAGGGTAAGTTTGGTCAACCGTCATCCCAGACAGTTCTGCTTATTCCAGGCATGCAGGTGGTGGTGTCTGTGGGCAGGCTGTATGAGCATAGATCTCCTACCTGTCTTCAGTGTCTCACTTAGATTCCCCACGGGAACCAAACGATTTTAGATTGCAATTAATGTCACTGTTTTGAGACATCCACTTTAGGATGGCATAAATTATGCACTTCAAGCATCTGTGTTCTGCAGTGAGGTGTAAAGGGAGTCTAGACATTTAACTTGTACATAGACATAAGCCATGAAGTCTTGTAGTGTGGGATTCCTCTACAGTATTGGCACCTGAGTGAATAGTCTTCATGTGAGCTGTGTCTCTGAACACCTGTTACAATCAACAGAGAGCTAATCAGTGCAGTCAGTGAAGCAATGTGTTCAAAGTTAGTATTTATTGCCATTCCCAATGTTAGTTAAAGAAAATCTTTCTTGTTCGTTTCATCAGGAGGCAGGATTTTCTAGGATTGAGCTAAAGGCAGTCTCAGAAAGATCACTACAGTTTGGTTTTATACTCTTTCCCAGGGCAATCCTCAGCTGACCATTCAGCTAGCTGCCCCTGGCTGCCCCAGCAGCTCTCCTGAGAAATTAATTTGCAGAAAAATTGCCTGAGGAAAATCTTGAGGGAATTACTACAATCATCATAACATCCAGCCCTCTGAGTGCCACACTCTTCTGCTCCTCTTCAGGCTCCATGACTCTGTGCATAAAGTCTGAAAATCGGAATTCCTTTGTCAATTAAATTGCATTTTTTCACTGCATCAGACCTTTACCCTGTGTGTATTTTTGGGGAGCCAGAGGGATCCATGTCATTGAGATTATAAAGCTAATTTTAATGACTGCAGATTTTAAAAACTGGATGCAAAATGGGTGAAGAAAAAACATCATAAAAGTAATATTGAGTTGGCCTTTTTTTCCCAGTGGCTTTTCCTAAAGCAAAAAGAAGTTATTGGGGAGTGAAAGGTCAATGAGTTTAAATTAATGTAAAGAGTATTTCTCGTTCATTCTGCCTTTACAGAAAGTGTGTGCTTGATCCATGTAACTTGACTGCATTTGCACACTTCTCTAAGGCATTACATAAGTATTTGGAACATACCTCCAACTGTATGAGTCCAGCATTTGGGATGAACACCTTCAAGCTTCTGAGAAGCCTTGCAATTCTGTATATAATGGTGTCATTGTATAAAATATATGTGCATGGCTGCATTAAGTCTTACAGCCTACTAAAATTTAATCCCTATTCCTCTGCCTAAAAAAATCACCAGCCAGAGGTCAGCTTTCTCCCAGAGCAGATTCCTGTAACTGCCAGCAGTAGTTGCTACTCTGTCCTCTTTAAATTGTTCAATGCTTCTGTTAATCACACTCTATCAGTGGTGAGGTGTTGCTGTCCTATAGCATAGCAACATACCCCTTGCATGTCAATCACAGAAGTTTCAAGTCCTCTAACAGGTCAGCGTGATTTGAAATACCCTCTAGCTGTCTTGTTACTTGTTGGTTTGTTATTGTTCCTCCCCTGAGAGGTCTTTATTGGTTTACTATCATGTACCTTCTTTCATGATTGGTTCATTCTGTTATCTCTACCTGATGATGTAACACCTTAAAACTCTCTGCGAGAGAACAAACGGGGTCTCTCTGCTTTAGCTCCCCTTCAAGCTAACTGGCCCCTGCCCTCTCGGGGGCAGGAGAAAATAAACTTGGAATGCAGCTGACAGAGTTTCCACTCTTTTCTCCGTACCTTCCGCTGCTGGCTACAGCATGCCTACATGCTGTGAGGAGGCGTTGGGCTGTACTGGTAAACTGAGGCACGCAAACCTCAGTTACCATCTTCCAGTCGCTAGCTCACGCGGGCTCGGACCCCGTTAACCTGCAGGCCGGGCTGGGAACAGCCTGGCAGGCAGAGATTTTAACAGTGAGGTTGCATTTTGCTGGACAGGGAGTCTGTTTCCTCTGAAGGTGAGAGGATCAGCATCAGTGGTGGTCACTTGAAGAAACCTTCATCTCTTTAGTATTTTGCAGTTGAACACAGATATTTATATACTTTTATTCACTCAGAAGAACCTGAGGTTGCTGCAGATTTTCACACTTTATCACCCTTTATCCATACACTCTAAATTTTTCCTATCTGTTGCTGTAAATCCTGTGGAGTCTGTGGGAGTCAAACCTAACCTGAACTTCTTTAAATAGGATTTTTTTAATGAATTGGAATTTAACCTGAAGTATTCATCTCATCTCCATTGGTCCTGAACCAGCCTGACTAAATATTTATTTTCAGCTAGTGGCTTAGAATAAACATTGGTCTAAAACCTGATATCCTCCAATGAGAACCTGTTGAGCAATGTTTCTTTTCTAGGCGGGCTAAGGAGAGCTGTAACTAAAATGCAGTTTCTTGGAGATGCCAGTATTATTTTAATGCCTGTTCTGATGGCAACAGTTGCCTATTATAGCCAACAGCATGCTCTGAGCACCAGTAGGGCAAACCAGCCTGTCTTTCATCAATTGTTACTAGAAATGTATGCATTATGTATCCTTTGCGTTAAAGTGCTTGGGAATTGATAGATGGTGAGGGAGGAAATGAGCTAATGGTGCTCTTGCCTTTCCTTCCAGTAATTCCCATCTCTCCTTATAAAACTCTTCAACTCCTTATGTTCCCTGTGCAGCAAAATAGCGCATCTCACTTAGTCCTTCAATACCCACAGGAGATTTAGGAAGTTAGAGAAAAGGTGCAAGCCAGAGTAGCAGATATATAAGTTGTGTACTGAATCTGACAGAGGTGCTGGAAATAATTGCAGTAGAGAAATTCCCAGAAATAATGAGAAAATTTTCCTTTCTTAATGTTAATGCAAAATGTGTTCTACATGCGCTGTACATGCTTTTTTTCTGAAGATAGTAATTTTTTGCTATGTAATGTCGCCCTGATTTCTGCAGTGCTTAGATGTTTTTAATTCTGTGATAGAAGTTCTCACGCACTCTTCTGTAAACACAGCTATGGTTGTCTAACTGTCCTTATTGTTTTCATTCTTTCTCCTGGGCGGAGATGTTTGATGGCTATTTCCTTTGACCAGTGTGATTGAGGGGTGGTAATATCCACCATCCAATCCACAGTGATTGTTAAGAAGGTATATAACTGTCTGAATAAAGAGGCCACCTTCTTCTTGGCCTTTCACCTGCTGCGAGAGCATGAGCATACGTGTCTTCCCTCGTGTCCGCGTGCGACAATGTAAAAGTATCTCTTTGGTAATATAGTACTAGTAAATTATCTAACAGTTTTACATGGTTCAGACCTTAATTGGGTTCTGTGCTGTATGATAACTCTAATCGAAATATGGTTCAAAGGCAGCCCCTTTCTTAGTACAGGGGACTCATATTACAAAACCTGCCTATGTTCCACTCTTCACTGGGTCTCTGTATTGCTCCAGTTGTTTCTCTGAATCTCTATCTGAAATGATGATGGGGTGAATTTGCATGAGTGATGAATGCACCTGAGGACAGTGCTGTGCAGGCCAGTAAATATGCCACTGGGAGGATTCTGAAAACCACAGAATATGCAGAGTTCGGTCAAAAGACAGGCTGTGGCTGATCATTTTTCCAACATCTTTCTTCTTTATTTTATTTAAATCTTGTTGACCAGGGGTAACGATTTGTAGGCAAGGTCAAGTGGGATAGCCCTTGGCACAGTATGTTAAGAAAAGTGTCTTTTACTTTGAGTGTGCTATTACCCAGTGATGAAAATAGAAGCATTTGTGAGTTTGTTTGCCTAGAACCAGTGACAGCAAAAGGCTTTATCAAAGTAAGCTTAGATTCTGAGCAATAGTTTTTAAAACCATTAATACAGATTTTGTTTTTGATATACTTATTTGTAAATAAAAAGTCATTCTCTATTAGTATGCTGTCTGAAGCTTTTCATTCCACTTTATTGTACAAATGAATAAGAACTGAAGTTGATATTCCAAGGCAATTTTTTATTTCTATCAGCCTTTTAATTTATGATTTTAAGCACTGATTTACTGTAAATGCTCAAAAATAAATGTATTCTCTTTCACAGCTGCAAAGGTTTTTTGAGATATTCTTCAGAAACAGTTCTCCCCAACAAGCCTTCAACAACATGAAGGAGGCTATAAACAAACTTCTACTTATAACTGAGGTCTTCAGCAAATCGTCCGCCTCAGGACCAAGTTCTTTCAATCAGTAAGTGACTTGCAGTAGTCATTGTAATGCTAGTGTCAAGATAGCTCCTTAGAACAAAATAAAAATTGTAGAGGATACAAGATTCTTAAAATAAAAAATTCCCATCTATTTCATACTTCTTTATAAAGTAAGGGCATGCTGCATTTAAGGAGTACAACTCTTCAATACCCGCAGTGTTTCTAGCTTGTGGAAAGGTTTTGATGAATACTTAGGACCAGCTGTCCTAATGAAGTGTTTCAGGCAGCACAAATGAACAGAAATCACTCACAATTGGGCTAGTCCTAACATATATAAAGCTGTATTTCCTTTCAGTGAGCATTCTGTCATATGTCAAATATTTAATGCTAGAGTAGCCCAGATTGTTCAGAGCTGGCTCTGGCAGGCAATCTGAACAAGAGACACTGTAAAACACTTTATGAAATGTACATTATGAAATATACCTAGGCACCAACAGTCACATTTCTGTGTGTAATCACTTCTATTAGTGTTATAATTCTTACACATAAATCAACCTTTATTATGTAATATTTTTACTAAACAAAATTAATATTTGTTTTATATATGTTATGTCCCATCCCTGATATTTTTACGATAAGTACTAAATAAGTTACTATTTATTGCATTTATGTGTTTTATAAAGCTATTTTGAGAACCAGGTGTTTTAGTAGCAGTGATGTAAAGCTCATTATTTGACTTACACAAGTTGGGAATAAAGCTTATATTGTGAGTGGAGAGGGTAGCAAGGAGGGGAGGAGTGTAGTGGGGATGAAGCTATTTTGACAGTGATCCAAACTCTCTTTTTTACCAATGAAATGGACTCTCTTGTTTGTGTAACACAGGGCTTGCTTATAACTCCTGGCTCGTGCCTCCAAACATCCCCATAGCTGCAGCAGAGCTCGTCGGCTTCAGTGAGCCTGGAGCCTTTCAACATCTCTTGCCCTCCAAATGTCTTCAAAGCTTTTGCTGGGCCTCAGTCATTCTCCTCAAAAGGCATTTCTTCCTTCAGTGTAATTCACCTCCCTCTATGTCAAGTATTAAAAACACTTTTATATAGCACTATTTTCATCACCTCACAATCTGACTCCTTCCACGTTTAATGCTGCTGGCTCTTCCTAGAAATTTATTCAATCTGTATCACGCATTGTCTCTTGACCTGTGTATATTTTCTTGCATGTCTTCTCTGAACCTGTGTGTGTATGGAATTTTACTGTGTACAGGGTCATGGTTCAGTGGTGGATTTGGCAGTGCTAGGCTTATGACTGGACACAATGATCTTAAAGGTCTTTTCCAACCTGAATTATTCTATGATTCTCTATTTCACAACAGTACCTAACTTCACTGAAACGGATTCCTTTTATATTGTATTTCAGATGCAGCCAGTGTTTTCAAATGCTAACCTTTGACATTGGATTTGGCATGTCCATACACCCAGTAGTTCTTAAGGTGAGAAAATTGCACAAATTATTGCTTGACTCAAAGAAATTACACCAAGAAGAACACAGCAGGAAACCCTTTTTGATAGGTACCCTCAAATCTCTAAGAAATGTACCAATACTTTAATATGAATTTTGCCTGATTGTGGAGAGTTGCTGTAGAAGAAACCAGTTTTTAAGAGTCACAGTTCCTATGATGAAGTTCACCACACCATCAAAATGTGCAAACTTTTCAGTTTACATTAAAAGACTAGCTATTACCCCAAATGAATGTCAGTGAAACAAAATCCATAAGAAGCATTGCATGAAAATGGAGTTAGGTTTTAAATGTGGCTGTACAAAGATGAAGAGAGGAAGTTAAGAAACCACAATTGGCTTTTAATACAAATTAAAGTTCTCCGTAAATTGGATTGTACGTCTTCATTTCATTACCTGCTTTGACCTCCACTGTGCTGCCTTCTTCCTGGGTGATCCACAAGGCTCTTAAAACCAGGGAAATGAGAGCTGTGCCAGTTTTTGTACCACTCCTGCCTCAGAACAGTCTGTCCTGAAACAAATTTTGTACTGCTTTCCAGCTGTTCTCATTACCTCATGTGCATGCATATACCTAGGTATATAAAATATTCATATTTATGATATACAAATATTAACAATAATTAGTTATTATATCCCCACTTAAAATCTGTTCAGGTTTCTAGTAACAACAGTGCAGTCAATCTCCCCATCCTTCAGAAAAAAAATCCTTTAAACCCATAGGGAAAATGCACGTATGAAAGGAAGTTTGCACAATTGAAAAAGTCCTTGAGACAATATCCTTAATTAGTCTGAGAAGACTTATTTAGCTACCATAAGAAATGTGGTATGTCATAAAAATTCAATAATTGTATACCAGGCTGTAAAAAATTATCCCAGAGTGCTTAAAAAACTAAACATAAAACATAATGTTTACCTGCCTGTATAGAAGTTTCAACCATTATCCATTATCCATAAATTTACAGTGTGAAAAAACAAATTCCTCTAAAAAATAGCAGTTGATAATTAATGAAACATTGAATTTAAATATTATCACTTGGAAACTGTAGTATGCACACAACCTATTCATATTGATGCTGTATTTGTGTCTATGCTAAAAAATGATTTAGTCATATTTTATAACCATGAATTTGTTCATTGAGTTTATATATTGTAAAACTTATGCATCTGTAGTAACAGATGTTCTGTATTAACCCTAAACACATGAGTTTTGCAAGAGTTATGTTAACATATAATGTGACTTACTATCTTTTGAATCCAATTTCAAATCAAACATGGAAAAAAAGCTTTCAATGTGTCTGCAATACTGCACTCTGTCCACTGGAGGACAGCAAACATTGTGGTATGGAGTTGTGATGGAAAATGTGGCACAGCATTTGTTGTTTTATAATCCTGTCAGTTTGTGTTACTATTACTCTTTTTTAAAGTTCTAGTTTAGTATTTATTGCTATGAGAAGACTGGACTTCTTCTATATTTATTCAAACTATAAATTCTTATATTATTTTCCAACAGGTGCATGAAAACTTTGACTTTCAAGATGAGAATGAATTGACTTCTCAGGACCAAATTTCCAAAGAACTTCTTTTTGAAGATACATTTAAATTTCTCTTATCTAATGAATCCTCAACATCCAGTTTCATAGAAGCTTTGCAAAAAATATATGGATCATCTGTGATCAAGGTAGTTCATTCCAACTTTTTCTTATTATTAAATATTTGAAAATACTTAATTTTAAATTGTATGCTTCTGAAATTCTTGGTGCCAACTTATAAAATGATGGATTTATTTAATCAAAACTATCTTTTATTGTATTCTGGGAAACGAAACTGTAATTATATTAAACAAATGAATTTTATTTTGTAGAAATTCCTCTCTCAAATTATGTCATTTTCCAAAATACTGTGCTTTAATGATATATTCAAAGTTTTAACAAAGTAATTTTCCCACTGTTTTTTAAATGTTCTTTTTTTGATATACAGATCTGTGTGTTTTCACGATTTCATCCAGAATTGATTAACTTGTACGTGGAGATCCATGAGCATCAGAATTAAACTTTCATTCTTACAAATTTGTGTCTTATTCTCAATGCAAGATCCAGTTCCAATATATTTTTTTTTTTGCATTTATAGAATCTGTATAAATTTTGCTTGGCTAGTGAAAACCATTTCTGACAAGCTGAGATCTCACTTAGCAGTATTTCTCTCAGTCTGGGCACTTTTAAGAGCGCATTTCTGAGGAGTCCCCCGCTTGAAAGACTTACAGGGACTAAATTATCCAGGCAACTTCTGCCTCTCGGACAGATGTGGTAAAAACAGGGTCATGGGTTCTAAATTTATGACAGGATAAAGTAGAAAGCTGCAGACATACAGACATGTAGTGATATAATTACCCAGCCCATGTTCCAGAGACCGGTAGTTTCTGTGGGTTTGTTTCTACACAAAGGTAATGCACAGTCTGCTTTATTCTAGACTGAAAAACAGGATGAGCTATCAAGGAGCTGGCTGGCTGAGGTTAGGGCTAGTTGAGAGCTGCTGTAACTTGTTCCTATGATCAGTTAAGGGATTGGGGTCTACTGAAAGCACACTGCTTTCCATGTGATTTCACCAGAACGTGCTGCCCTTTCCTTCACAGGATGGAACATACAACAGAGAAGATGAGCAGTGTTTCTCTTTAGAAGAGATCAATTCAATGATTACTTTCATAAAGGAGCTGAAGAGTCTTGGACAATTTGAGCTGGTAAAATAAATAGGGTTTTGTTTCACTGCATATATATATTTTATGTAACTCTTAACATTTCTCCTTCACTACCATTCTCTGCTGTCTCTGGCATATGTAATTAGACTGGATGGGCAGGGAAGCAAGGAGATAGAGGTAACACTGGTTTTATTTTGGTGGATCATTTCAATTTAATTTAAAAGAGATAAAGAAATAGAACAGAGAATTTGAGATGAACTTCCACTGAAAAGGACAGCTAAAGCAGAAACAGGGACCAGAAAACAGAAGGAAAGGAAAAGAAGGAAAAAAATATAAATGACTAATGAGGTGGTAAGGAAATAGAATGATAAGGAAGCAAAGCAGGAGTGAGTGGAAGGACTAGAGAAAGTACAACACTGAGATCATGACCAGAGAGTAGATATAGATGAAAAAGTGGCAAAAAGGCAGAAAAAAGCAGGTGGAATATGTTCTGTTTTCTTCTTCATGCTTTGAGTTCATTTTTGGAGAAGAACACAGATGGAGGAATAACAATCAGTGTCTGTGAATAGGCATAGTTAGTGAGGGAAATGGTGAGTTATGGGAGAATAAAGGATCTGCAACTGAATCTGTTGTTCAGAAAGTCTGCATGATATCAGGATTTCTATGAGACTTCCTGGATGAGTATTAGGGATGGAGACTGATGACACTTTCTGAAGAAGGATTGAGTCTAACAGATCTGGAATTCACAGAATCATCTGAGTTGGAATGGGCCCAGAAGGATCATCAAGTCCAACTCTTAAGTGAATGGCCAACACAGGGGTTGAACCTGTAACCTTGGCATTATTAGCTCCATGCTCTGACCAACTGAGCTAACCTCAGGGTCAGGTCAGAGGCAAAGGACATCAACTTCCACACCAATACTGGTAATCCTGTTTTGCAAGGCTGGGCATGATAGTCAGTTTGTAAGCATGTGGGAAAGAGCATTAATATATAACCAGCCCTATGTTGTATATACTGTCTTCTGATCATTTCTCATGTCTTTGCACTCTACAGATATCATACCGTGTTGTCTCTAATCAGTGTCTCTCTTCTCAGCTTTTCCCTTCTTCTGCACCCAAGATCCAGATGTTGCTGCGTGACCTTTATCGAATGGTAGACCCAATGAGGCGTCTTAGTTCAGTCCTGACTGTGCATTGGTTGCTTTCCAGTTTACTTCAACAATTCCAGTTCATGAATAAAGAGGCACATACAAATCTTTTGGAGTGGTAAGATAACTATTACATATGTTGAGGGTAGTTTCTCAAATGATATAATTGCAATATCTCCAGTGAGCATCATAAAACTTAATCCTTCAGTAGATGTAGGTGGACTTGCAATCCTTGAGGTGAAGGTCTGTCATCCCATATGAAGCCCTGTCAGTCATTCTGCCATTGGAACTGTAGCTAGGTTTCTAAATAGAACAGGTTTTGCTTCTCTGTCTAATATGAAGGACTCTGGATTAAAAATTAATTGGAACTACTGTAAAATTTTTTTAAGAAAGATTAATTAGGTAGGTTTTTTTTCTAAACAACTGTAAACTCTGAATTAGGAGCATTTCCCAGGGTTAAGACTGTCTTAATTTATGTGCCAATTAAAAGCAAAACTATAAAGAAATAAAATTTCAGGTGAAGATTTTTCCAAAAGAATTAATAATTTTGATTTACTCCAAATTTTCTGTCCAACAAATAAAGGTCAGAGAGCATAATACTCTGAGAACCTCATTTTAACTTTGTGAAAAGATGGAAAAAATGCTGTAATGACAAGGGTGGATGCATTGAACTTTTGGCAAGAAGTTTTTACTTTCATAAAGAGAGGAAGAGGAAAGGAAGGACAGAATGGGGAGGGAAGGAAGGAAGGAAGGAAGGAAGGAAGGAAGGAAGGAAGGAAGGAAGGAGAAAACTTGTTTACTTGTATAGTAAACATACATACTGTATGTTTACTATAAAACTTGTCAAAATGTGGTTTCTGTTTTCATTATCTCTTAGCTAATGATGTTTCATATACGTGTCCCGTACTGACTACTGACATTTGTGATTTTACAAACAAGGACTTGGGAACAGGCACATTAGACTATGTGTATGCTGTATTCCACTGAGTCTCAAGATGAATGTGTGAATGCTATTATTTTGTACATTTTGCTGGGAGAATGCTGTAGTCAGTATATAAGGAATCTCTAAGATTTCTTAAGTTTTAATTTTGTTCCTCATTGAATTGGGCGTGGCTTTCAGCAACTCAATAATTATCTGTATCTTTGTTTGCTTTAATGTAAAGGGGAGTTTATACTTTATCACAGCACTAGGTTACTGTTTATTAGTGTTTTGAAAATACACAGTTCCATGAAAGTGCTAAGTTATTGTTGTTACTGCCGACCACTCTGATCCCTCCGTGAGAAGTAACTCAAAGGTGCAGCTGTTTGCATTCATATATAAGCCCTTGCCCTTTTGCAGAAATATTTAGGTTTGCATATCAAAGCATACCAGCCTTTAGCAGCTTTCTGTTCTAATCTAAGCTGTGCCACTCACTCACTTTGAGCAAGCCCCTTGGCCTCTTTTTCCTTCAAGCTCAACATTATTGTATGTGTATAAATATGTAGAAGTACCATGACCTTTCTCCGGGGCATAGGCCAGTCTGCTTCTTTGCACTGTATTTTTCTGCAGTGGCTAAGCTAATAACAACATTTTCTTCATTCAATGTATAAAAAACCATGTCCTTTGACATTGCTAAATCAGAATCTTCCTCTCCTTTAGCTACATGCATGTGATGGTGATGCATATGTCAGATAAGCATGTAATTATACTTAATTGCAAGGAAGAAAGATCTTAGTTGTATTTACTCCCCAAATAACGCAGGTATGCATTCTTTTTGAGCTTTGATTAATCTTTTTTTTTTTTTCCCAGCTTTGATGAATTTGTATACTTTCAGGGAGTTGTTGAATTTCTTCAGTTAAGGCCAGGTTGTTTGGTTGATTTATTTAACAGTTCTTATTTCTCTGACCGTGGAAAACTGGTATTTCCATTTATCAAATCTAATGATTGCATAACTGACTGTCCAAGCAGACAATAAATTTATGGGAAAAATAGCGACTTCTGACAGAGGTCTTGTGCAGTTACTTTGTTCAGTGATCATGACTCCCTAGGATGAAGACAGGATATAAAGATGTTTCCTAGTCTACATATTTTAACTAATTTCATCTAGATGACTAGTGTTGAAACTTTAAATGGTATTAGTGAACTCCCTGAATTCCTTCCACACCAGGAATAAGAACTCTAGAAACTCATCTCAAACTCCAATGAAACAATTTCAGCCTAGGTGAAAATGACCACCTCAGATGTATTAGTATAAGATATTACACCTAACATGCACTCTGAAAGAAATTTTCGGCATTTTTATGGACTTTTTTGAGCTCTATGCAGTTTATACTCATGATATGACTACGACATACATAACTGCTGTCTTTTAGAATAGGGGCTATGAGGTGTCGTGAAAAGTGTATTTGGCTATGTCAGACAGCATGGAAGGATCAGATTAGTGAGTAAAGCTAATGCTTCTGTATCTGCAAAAGACAGAAACCTAAGCAGGTCAAAGAGCTGCAAATGTTTTTTGAAATCAACTAATGTATTTGGGAAAGTGGTTCTAGCTTCTCATATGCAAACCCTTTTTTACTTCAAACTAGAAGCATCAGCCCTCAGACTGAATTTGGGCTGAAAATACTTTTTTTGGAATTTAACTTGGTCACGTCAATTACCTGGAAAGTCTGAGAAATTAACATGTTTTGGTCTATGGGACAGAAAAAGGCAATGACAAGGAAGACAAGGATAGGATCACTGACCTGGAATGGGAGGAGTGAGAGACAGAAGGAAGGAGGAAAGGAGAGAGACAGCTGGGATTAAGTTCCAGGAAATTAATCCCACTCTTGAGTCTGAATTTTTTTATTTCACTTCTGAAGATCAGCACAAGGTATTTCATTTAAGGAGCCAAATGCCCTCCTGGAAACTCTGTGACTGAAGCCAAACACTCTACAAAATAGAGAGCTTATTTTGAAGAGAGACCTACATAACATCATCTAAAGAAAGAAAATTCATAGCTCTACTGAATATTGAAATACAGTCTCAATGCTGAGTTTATGACCCGTTAAAAGTTGTACTATTCACAACTAACATATCCATCAGAGACACCAAAAGTGACTAGTTTTTACCTTTTTATGTTTTAGTCTTATGAAATATTCTATTTCTACATGTCCTTAATCGCTTAAGTCTGATTGCATAGACCATCAGAGCTATATTACTATTGCTGCTGTCAATCCTTTGCCTTTCTTGTTTGCTGAATCAGAGAGATTCCTAAAGGACAGGTTCACAGTCAATAGTTTGTGATGTACACATTGGGAGTCTTTCGAAATGTTCATTCACAAGCATGCACTCACCAAGGGTGCTGACATACAGTCCTTAGTTTCATTAGAGCTAACTGCAAAGTGTGTAGGCAAAGCACACATCTGTACTTGACACCTCCAAGATTCTTAAGTAAGTAGGGGGTCACTCAAACAGATGAAGGTCCTTTCTTGAGTAACAGCATGGGAAGGAAAGGACTCTGCAGAGTCCTCTGTGTTAGGAAGAGCTTCATAACTGCATCTTACCTCAGTCTGCTTATTGCAAGGAGCTTGGACAAAGGAAAGCTTCATGGTGCTGGTGATTAAAAAGCTCAGGCTGCATCAGAGATAAATCATTAAACCATAGAGTCATTTATGTTGGAAAGGTGCCTCTCATCCTATCAATTATTACGTGGGAGAATGACTCCACCTGGCTACAACCTCCTTTCAGGGAGTTGTTGAGACCGATAAGGTCTCCCTTGAGCCTCCTTTTCTCCAGACTAAATACCCCCAGCTCTCTGGGCCACTTCTCATAAGGCTTGTGCTCCAGCCCCTTCCCCAGCTTCATTACCCTTCTCTGGACATGCTCCAGTGCCTCAATGTCTTCCATTTAGTAAGAAGCCAAAACTGAACACAAGATTCAAGGTGTGGCCTCACCAGTGCTGCGTGCAGGGGGACAATCACTGCCCCAGTCCTGCTGGCCATGTTGTAATCTGAGTATTTTTCTCTAATAGGATTTCTAAATAATCAGATATAGTTATTATATGTCTCTTAATGCTGTCTGATGTTAATTGCAGTCTCTACAGATTTGAGATTCATACTGGTCATGCTGTTCCTTTGTGAGCACACCTTGCAGCTGTGGTGGCTGCCACACTCCTCACATGTTCTCTGACTAAACCAAAGTCTGTCATTTTATAGAGTTAAGACGTGTTTCTTTCACCTTAAAACAGGGTTTGAGACCAGGCAAGCAAATAGGAACAGCGGAGAAAAAATGTATTTGACATATGTTAGCTGTTACTTCCTTGACAAGCAGAAAGAGGGGTGCAAAATGACTTACAACTTGGAAAGTAAACTCCAATAGTTTGTTAAGTGCCTCCTTTGAAGTAGGTCATGAATGTGAATAAAATTAGGGTGGTGTCTAGACACTGCAAGCTCAGAACTACATTTTCCTGCACACACAAAGACGCACATCTGCCAGCTGCTTCTTTCCTTATCTCATTGAGTTAATGCAGAAATCTGTTTTATCACTGGACAGTTTTTTATCACTGGGCAGTTTACCTTTTTCCATGATTGACCTCAATATTGCTTTCAGAAGCTTCTCTTGAAACATCACTGATGGATGATTGCACAGAGCAATATTGCCACCTCCCTTCCTTGGCACAGAGAGTGACTTTGTGTCCTTCAAAATCCAAACTGCAGTATCCAGGAAGAAGCTGTGTTATGAGAACTTCCAAAGGAAGTACTAGGAGAAAAACCAGTGAAAGCTTCAAGAAATGCTAATGGACCTCTAAGAAGGTCTTATCAGCCTGAGGGTTGGGTTGAAGAGAAGCCTACTCCCTTTTTCCTACCATGCTACCAAAATTCTACTTGAAAGAAAGAATCTGCAGAGTTCACAATATGAACACCACTGACATGTTGATTAATTGTTGCAACTGACTTGTCTTTTTTTTCAGAGAGATTTTACATATATATATATATATACACACACTCTCTGGATTTGTTTTGAATTTGCAAACAAAGCAAAACACATAGAAGTTTCATTTTAGGAATTCATGCTAATGTCAGTACAGATATTCCCCTGGAGGCATGCCTTCATTTTTATTTAATTCTTCTTGAACAAAGTCTAACTTTAATCTCAAGTGTATGCAAAAAAACCCATCATAGAAGCAGTTAAGAGATATAGTTTGGGTTATTTTGTTCTTGGCTATATCCACTCTTTCTTTTCCTAGCAATGCAACTATGTTTTGGAATATTTTTTTTTTTTTTTTATTGCTGCGATGTGTTGCCATGTATTATGGAATGTGTGTTTTCTGTTATGTTCACTCAGGTGATATCTCTAATGCTGGGAATATGAAACTAGAAGGTTCATCTTTTCATGGAGAATACTAAAATACCATGTGCCCTGGGATACCATATAGAAATTTTTGCAAAATATTTCATTGTTTCTGTTCCTTCCATTCATGTAGAAATATGTCTGCTGTTGAATTGACAGGCAACCTTCTCAAGAAAATATGAGTCCTAAGCAGAGTGTTCCTTCTGACTTCAGGAAGAATCATGAAGGTAAGGGTTCATCATTAATTAAGGTCTTTTATATACAGTATGTTTTTCCTATTTGTATAATTTCTGATAACGTGTGGATTTAGATTGCATTGTCTTTCATTCCAGCCGAAAAGTCTTAGCTTACTACACATAAAAGACCAATTTCTTCTTTATCTTATGTAAGTTGCTACACTGAGCCCATGAGCAGAATTCACAAGCCAAAAGTAAAGATCTCACACTGTAAAGAATAAAAGTACTTATGCGTCACTTATAAGTAAAAGATGGTTCCTTCTCCAATAGGGCTGTAATCAGGCTTAGAGCAGAAAATTATTAGCTGTTTCTGTTTATCTTTCAGTATTGCATTATTCCAGTAAGACTGAAGAAAGACAATGCAGTTATGGTAAGTCAAGGTCTTTCTAGATCACAGAGGGGAGTGAAGAGAGATTTCTTGAAAAATTTTCTTGGGTTTCTCTACATAACCTCTAAGTGAATAGAGTATCTGCAGGCTTTTACTAAAAAAAAAAAATATTTTTAAGTTGCAAGAACATTTATAAAACACTCAATAAATGGGCTATTATGTTAAATAAGCCTCAAAACCAAAATTAAACATTGCTGTATGTGCATATTAATGTGAGTATTCCAGAACTCATTGATCCCTCGTCACCATTCAGCAGACTTTTGCCCCCCTTTTTTTCAATAGCCGTAGCATACCTTTGTTCTTGTGGAAAAACCTTTAAACTTGTCTGGAGTTTAATCAGCTTTGTTTAAAGCTTTGTCTTCAGCTCAGTAATGGAGTATTAAGGAGCTGTTTAAGAGATGAGGAGTTTTTCTAGAATATATGCTTGCAGGAATATTTAAATTATTTTTAAAGATCTGTAAAGATGTAAAATATGTTTTTCTTTGGTGGTAGCACTGCTTTCTGCTGCCTTCCTCATTCCCAAATTATCTGAGGGGCCCATTTGTAAACATGAATCCATTGCTCCATGGTGGATAGATTTTGTTACACATTGAGCCTCATGTCCCCTCTGTTGCTGATCTCGTGCTGCCTCCAGGAACTATTCTTGTGTCAGATAGGGGCCAGAGATCTCGCGGGCTGGCTGACTGGCATCACCATTCTAATTGCATGATATTTTATTTTAAAAATACCTCAATTAATGTTATTTTGAAATTCCTCCTCATTTTTAAGCTAGTAGTAAGAAAACATTTCTAAGTAAAGCATACAAGATATGGAGGAGTGTTTATACTCATCTGGTGGGGGATTTTTTAGTACCTTCTGTGTGTCTGTGTGTAAGACTCTATTCCCCTACTAATCTAGCCCAAATTCTGTTCTTCCACTGGAATATCTCCCCTTAAATTTTAATCCATGCTAGAGAGTTCTGAAATTGCCCTGTTTTGTTTCTCAGGGTAGATGTTTCAAGGTAGAAAAGGTTCACATAGAAGTATTTGCATAATTTTTGACCCTTTTAAGCCACAAGATTTTTCAGATGTTATAGTAAAAGGGTTTCCTATCTGGAATATTTTCTGAAGCACCCAGTTTAAAACATGTACTAGTGAATATATGTGTAAAGCAGTTTTGAATGTGTAATTATACTGTAAATCTGAATCCAATAGGCTGGATTAAAATATTTGTCATAAGTAGGTTGCCAACAAATAATTATTCTCTGGGGTAATTTGGCAAACACTATGAAATAAAAGACACATTTGAGCAAATAGGATTTGATTGTGGAGATTTCATACACAGGAAAGGAGCTGGAATTTGTTAATATAGGAATTTTAATAAAACATTCTTCCAGCTGTACTGAAAATGACCCCATGGGTCTTGATATCTCCATGTGACTTGTTCTTATGAACAGTAAGAGTATGTCTAACTTATTTTGATTTTTATTGGAAATTACACTTGTACATAAACCCTGTACACAGCCTGGTACCTAAATAGGTTATGAATTTTGGCCTACCTCTTCTTTAAGTTTCAGTTAACTAACTAGAGACAGATCTCCCAGACTTAATCCTTCCCTTTTCAAAGGCTTACACAGGCTCTGAATTTTGTGACTAGGACTAAAGTGATTGGACACTGAATGTTTTAAATCCCTCCAAGGCCTACAGATTTCTCTCAAGTGCCATTACAAACTCCATTAAAGCTTTGCAGCAGGATTATGAGTCTCTGAGTCACTAGGCATAAAATATCTTGCCACTGTACATGTTATCAATCTGCCAGAAGTTGCATGTAGTTCCAAAATGTTCATACATTTCACAGTTTTTTTTCTTTGATGCCTTCTTGGAACAGATAAAGATACCCTATCTCATATCAGACAGATCTTCACCAGTCCACAGCTGGACTTGAATCCTCAGTTTAACCCAAAGATCAGAGAATACTATGCAGAAGTGCCATTCGACATGGTGACAGTGAAGGTAGGAGCAGAACCCTCTAACTGTCAATGCCACGTACACCTCGACGACAAGAAAGGGCCAAGGTACGAGAAACAAAATATGAGTGTAAAAACTTAATTTTGGAAATATGTCATCATGTTCCAGAATATTTTTTTGTTTCCAAAAACCCAGAACACAAATAGATTAGTCACAGGAACATCAGAGGGAGTTCAACACTGAGAAACTTGTATTTATTTTCAGTGTCCTGAAGGCAATGGTCATATGTTGTTCTCAAGCCATAATTAACCCTAGCTTAATGGAGTGTACAATTGCAGTATCACACCCATCTTCTGCAGTTACTGACAGCATCAAAGCTGGGTGGGAACAGATCATCACTACACTGCACACAGAAGATGACAGAGAATTTGAGCTTTTGTATCCAGGTGTTAATTTTGCACAGTGCCCTAATCTGCTGCCCTGCTGGGCCTGGTCTGCTTACATGGGTCAGAGAAGGGAAGCTGGCTTCAAAGGAAGAAATAAGTTCAAGTTTACTGACTCAGAATGATCCATTTTTGCCATAGTTGTATTATAAGGAATTGTCATAGAATCATAAAGTCACATTGAAAAAGACTCTTAAGGTCATCAAGTCCAACTGTTAACCCAGCATTGCCAAGCCCACCACTAAACCACATCCCTAAGTGCCACATCTACACAATTTTTAAATACCTCCAGGCATGGTGACTCACCACTTCCTTGGGCAGCCTGTTCCAATACCTGACAACTGTTTCAGTGAAGAAATTCTTCCCAATATCCAACCTAAACCTCCCCTAGTGAAACTTAAAGCCATTTCCTTTTGTCCTATCACTTGGGAGAAGAGACTGACCCCCACCTTGCTACAACCTCCTGTCCAGCAGTTGTCGAGAGTGACATGGTCTCCCCTCATTCAAAAGCCTCCTTTTCTCCAAAATAAATATCCCCAGCTCCCTCAGCCACTTCTCATCAGACTTGTGCTCCAGCCTGTTCACCTTGCTTCCTTCCTTCTCTGGACAAGCTCCAGCCTCTCAATGTCTTTCTTGTAGTGAGGGGCCTGGAACTGAACACAGGATTTGAGGTGAAGCCTCACCAGTGCTGAGTACATGGGGGTAATCACTGCCCTGGTCCTGCTGGCCACATTATTCTTAATACAGGCCAGGATGCCATTGGCCTTCTTGGCCACTTGGGCACAGGCTGGGTCATGTTCAGCTGCTGCTGACCAGCACCCCCAGGTCCTTTTCCACTGGGCATCTTTGCAGCCACTTTGCCCTGAGCCTGTGGCACTGCATGGGGTTGTTGTGACCCAAGTGCAGGATCTGGCATGTGGCCTTGTTGAACCTCATACCATTGGCCCTGGCCCATGGATCCAGCCTGTCCAGATCCCTCTGCAGAGCCTTCCTGCCCTCCAGCAGATCAACACTCCCACCCAACTTAGTGTTGTCTGCAAACTGACTGAGGGTGCCCTCAATCTCCATGTCCAGATCATCAGCCTGGCCATCCAGCCAGTTTTTTACCCAGTAAAATGTATGTGAATGTAAGGTGTGAGCAGCCAGTTTCTCCAGAAGAATGCTGTGGGAAACAGTGCCAAAAGTCTAGGTAGGCAAGCATCACAGCCTTTCTCTCATCCGCTAAGTGGGTCATCTTGTCATCCACAAGAGTCCCAGCTTATCTGATCTTTTAGAAAACTATAAAGCTGAACGATAGAGGAGAGAGCAGAGTCATCACTAAACATCATGTTTGAGCACTGACGCACAATAAACCATGATGTTTAATTGCTACTATGATCCCTGGCACAGTTTTGGCTTTCCCAACCAGCTCTGTCAGAGAAAACAGCATGTACCAGGGATGATACCAATAGGTATTTTGGGTATGGCTTGGTTTTTAATATTGTGAAGAACAAAAAGTGTTTATTTATCTGGGTCAGGTACCTCAGAACCAGAGAACTGGCCTATTTACATACTAGCCATTAGTGAGTGGATAAAAGGGAGAACAGGAACAGTTATTTACTTGGGAGAAAAATTCTTAACTATTTCAGAGGTAACTTTGCTTCATGACATGAAGTGCTTAGCAAACCCAGCATATTTTGACTGACTGTGAAGCAGATGCTTTGAACTAGAATGTCTGCTACTAACCAGAAAGTCTGTGCAGTTGTTACTGATCTAATGCCCAGTATGTTTCCTGTATTTTCAATAAGAAATCCGTCTTGATTTATCATTTCAAAAGAAACTGTCATTAAATTCTTCCACCCAGTATTTTGGTGTTTTAATGTTAACTGCCTTGGCAGTCAGCGTGGATATATGTGAAAATCTCAAAGATTTCTTCCTTGTAGAATGAAAAAGAATAGCAAGATGATCTTTGCACTGAAAAGTAAAAGCCCTGTGTGTGCAGGTTCTGTGCCTTTCAGCATTTATTTCCCTGCTAAAGGAAGAAGAGCACAGCTCAGCTTTGCTCTGGTTTGTCACTCTGAGCAGTTTGTCTGGGAATCCATCACATTTGGCTAGCAGACAATTTCAGCAGCTGACTACACTTCTGATTGTATTTGTCTCCCTGATGACTTCATCACAAATTTGGGCCTGCCAGGAATTATTGTCCCTATGGATTTCATTCACAGATTTCATGTCAGAATATTTGCCACTGCTACTGTTTTCACTAAGGTTTACTCTCAGTATTTCGTCTTCTTGAAAGAACTACAAATACTTACAAATCTTATTTTACACTGTTTTTATTTAAAATATGAAGTATTTTGTAATACAAAGAAAATGTTAGGAATAGCAGCCTCTAGGAGCAAGTGAAATTCAGCAGCCATAGATACAGGAGTGTAAATCCTTGTTTCTTTAGTGTTTATTCCACTTCTTTCCTATTTTGTCATGCAGCATTGCTAACTACCCCCTTGGCCTTGGATTGAACAAAGTCATCATTCTCTTAACGGATGATTCCCAGCCCAGCCCTGAGGTCGTGAGCAGCTACAAAATCACAATTTATCGAGAGGACCGCCCCAGTCTCCCTTTGTTTGATGACTATATGATGTGTGGGTTTGTGCAGGTATTGTCTCTGCATTCTTTTGCTATACACATTAATAGGAATATCTGTTCATTCAATGGTATAAATTAGGGTACATGAGCCAAAGCTCACGTAGAGCCAGTTTTTGTTAAGATTAGAATCTGAGTTCTAAGCACTATAATTGTATGAAATTCAACATTTACGCAACATTTTGGGTATAAAAGGTAAGTCCAGCATAAGTACCTGTTACCATGTATTTGAGAGCTCCAGGTTAATTAATCCTTACCTTGGTCAGCCAAAACCTTCTCATAACTTTTCATAACTGTCTCTCTCTGACGTTGGAGCCATGGAAATCCTTTTACCAGGGAAGATATTTATGATGACAGTCTATCAGTGTTCAAGACAAATGCTGCTACATAATTTATTATTGAAAACTGTTTATTCTAGATCAATAAACACAATAAAAAAGACTCACTCATAATTCCAAAGGAAGGGATGATTGTTGCTTACATTACATTTATCCAAATACAAATTTAAGAATGCACGTAATTTACTCCCAACAAATAGCAATCCTTAGGAATGAGTGGGTCTGTTGAATGAAAAAAGGACCAGAGTATGTCCAGTAGGGCTTAATAAGGGCTGGGAAAGGGGAGGTCAGGCTAAATTAGACACAAAAATGGAAGAAAGGTAATGAAATTAACAGTGAAGATTTCAGTTAGTGAAACTATAGGGATAAAAAATTATGCATAAGAGAGAAAACCTGGGACACATGCTGGATCAGAATTACTTGTATTCAAAAGTTTGTCATTTCAACTAAATGTTGATTGCTACTTGATATGGTGGGCAAAGATAAGCCAGCCAGTTCAAAGAAGGAAGTGACATTGTAAATGGTAATCACGGGCAGTGCTTTTGTCTGTGGAATTTTAGGCAGATTAAAAGGATTGGTGGATTCATTCCAGAGCATCCAGGAGTAATATATTTTGTCACAATTAATTCTGCAACCAGGAAGCAGAATTTTCAAAACTATTGTGTTGAAACTGTCATTCATATTCATGTCCAATATCTAATCCTATCTTTATTTATCTTCTTTATGAAGATCTTAATATATCCTTTAGCAAAACTTGCTTCCCTTCCCTGGTTTCTTTCTATATACTGCAGAAGAGGTCAGGAGACCAGGGTCGTAGAAGGCAGAGCATTTTATATGATGGGGCAGATCAAGAGGGATTTTGTTTTTCTTGTGGAGAAATAAGCACTAGGGCTTAAAACAGGAGCCGAAGAGATTATAAATGTTGATAGCAAATTCTGTGTTGACAATAATTATCTCAATCTGCAAATCAGGACTGCCAGAGAAAATGTATGTAGTAGTCATAGTGTACTGACTGCTGACCTGAATACCTGATTATGGTGTTGTCTGGACCTCCAACTATTCTCTTTCTCTTCTCTTAGACTTCTCTTACAAGCTCAAAAGGTCAAGGACCATCTTCTTGCTATTTGTACTGACTCAACACTACAGATATAGTTGCTACAGTAAAATAAGAATAAACACATATAATACCTGAGATTTCGGTTCAGGTGTACAGCAACCTGCTTGACATCTTAAGTATGACTTAGTATGAGAAGGAGAACAGCAGTAAGTTGAACTAGAGTTATGTTACTAGGAGAACGCACTGGCTGGAATGATGTGAGGAAAGCTCTTTTTGTTTCCTTATTTGGGGCACGTATCTGAGTGTACAAACAGGAATTCAACCTCAAAAATATCTTCCCACACCAGAGTTTACACTGTTGTTAATGTTTTATGATAGCATTTATGAGACTGAGTATGAATCTTTGAAGCACTGTGAAGGCAAAGAGATCTAGACTGATAAAAATGAAAAGTGTTTTAGAAATTTCTTTTGATTGAGCTTGGTTTTCTGCTCCTCTGTGAATAGCTACTCTCTAATTAATACAGTTGTTCAGAGCTAGGGATGGCTTCAGGAGTTTAGAGTAAAAATGAGATGAAAAGCATTCTTGTGGTATCTAATAAGCACTGTGAAGATATGAGATTCTAAGCAAGTTTTAGATATGTTAGAGTCAAACTTATCAGAGAGCGCCTTTAAAAAACAAACAAAGGCTGGAGCTGGAGATAGAAATGGCATTCTAAAACATTAAAAGCCTGCATTTTTTTCCTATTTGCTAGAACAGAATGTATTGTCTTCTGCTTAGAATGATGTTTTTTTATCAATACAAAACTCAGGTCTTAAACAACATCATTTTGCTCTTCATACCAGAGAAAATTATGCACTCTTGCAGAGTGGGTTGATACACCCCCATCAGTGGCATGAATACTTGTTCTCTTAGTAATGAGACACCTGTTTTAGGAGCAAAAGGATAAATACACCGTGAACTGATGGAGTCTCCTTTGGACACTTGACTAGGCACAAGTGGGATCACACATGAGGAGAGAGAGGCCACTGATAGTGGTGTGGTCTTTCTCATAGAAAGCTTCAGTTAAAATTCTAATCCAGCAACTTTTTTCCTGACTTTCTTTTATGTATAATCCCAATAGGATATTCAGGTTTCATTGCAAGATGATACTATAAGGAAGCTTACAATAAAAAGACAGAGTGTGGGATGTGGTTTCCAACAGTCTAACAATTCTCATGCAGTTGAATAATCCTGGATTAATTTCAAGGTATTCAGTTGAGAAGTGTGTGGTTCCAAGCCTTGCAAGCTCTAAAAATGGAAAAAATATTGTCTCCTGTACTCTTTGATAGCAACTATAATATCCCCATTAAAACCAAATTAGTAGAGGATAAACTGTCGTCTCACAATAGCACCTTCACCAGATTTCGTTGCCTTCCATTCTGTGTTCTGCATTTTGCAGTATTGTTTGAACTGCAAATGGAGAGGTTATTGATTTGTGCTAGAAATTAATTTTGTTAAATTGCTGACAATATTCAAATTAAGAATCCTTGAAAGAAGTGGTGCCATTTCATTATCACCTCTGAAGCTGTGAAATGAAGATAGTCAGAATCCAAGGCAGTCAGCAGAAAAAACAGTGAGCTCTTAAGACAGAGTTATCAGCATCACTCTCAAGTGAAAGATCCCAGACTATGTACATACTGTCATAAAGGACAAAATATTTTATTCATTCTTGCACTGCCCATTATCTTTAAAATGTAAACAGATTTATCTATGCCTTACTTGAAGTGTGTGGATGCTACCTCTTTGATTGTTAATATTTGCCTAGTTGCAGTCCTGGAGAGTAACTTCTGGTGTGCTTAGGGAACCTTTCGACCCCGTGAACTTCTGTACCTGTTTGTACCTACAGTGTCATGTTGCCACATGGCTTGTTTTGTTTGCTTGGTTGGTTGTGGGTGAGTTTGGGTTTGGTTTGTTGTTGATGTTGTATTTTAATAATACAGTTATTTATTTGGGTTTGCATTTATATTGTGAGCAATGGATAGCTAATGCTGTTTTTATAGCATAGTGTGTTTCATTCGCTGTCATTTTCTTTTGTACATTTGTACATTTGATTCCAAAATCAGTGCAGTGCAGTGGGCTGATGTTCTGTCTGTCCTATAGCTTTCTGATGTCTGAGACAATGAACTTACAGAACAGCTTCAAAAACTTTCCTGATTTTTATAGAACATCTTATTCTTGTGTACTATTATCTCTTGTATTTTTGTAAATCCTTTTATCATATTTGTTTCCCAGACAGCTTAAGAAGCCCAAGAGAGCTTATGAGATGAGATAGCGTTGCTGACTGTGTAACACTAAATGGCTGCAATGCAGCTGGAAACAAGATGCTAGCAACAACATGTTGATTTCTCTGTCTACTCAACATCCATTGATCAAAAAGCAATTAAGACCTAAGCCTAGCTTATTACCTATATTTAACTTTACTATAGGCTTTTGGGGGTAGAGATGAAAAAAACTCTTTAGAAAAGAAGAAGCCTTAAAAAAAAAAAAAGTAATTTCATTCATATCCTTAGGAAGATATGAGAGTACTTAAATTTTTTCAGCTGAAGTTATACATTTCCAAAGGAAAATAAAATGGTTTTACTTCATTTTAATCTGTGTGCTGTTGCCATCGCAAAGCTTTTCATACCAGACAGTAGAAGTAAAAACTGTCAATTATAGAAACAGGTATTAAGTCTTTGCCTAGTACTTTCATGCAAAGATTTCAGAGAACCTTACAAATATTAAATAATGTCAAAAAAAAAAAACAAACCCAACAGCTTAGGAGAGAAACAAAGAACTTGTCCTGTAGTAGGACAGTCTGTAAGCACATTAGTCTCTTCTGGATTCCCATTAGCTTCATTAGATTCAGTGTGACCCTATTACAAACCACCCATCTCTTCTGTTCAAAGGACATTGTGGATGCTGTGAAAGACTCTTAGGTTTTGCAGTGGTTATTTTAGCAGCAACTGACCCTCTTGGCAGTTCTGAGTTTGAGTGTCTTGCTTGAAAAGGCATGGAAAGTGCATATCTGGAACTGAATATACAGTCTAATTAAATCAGCAACCAGACTGTATCTTATTTGCAAAGTTAGCTTACTTCGCTTTCAGAGAAAAAAAAGAATATCCATTATAGGAGCAATCATGCATTGCATTCTTCCACCTTCTCAGATATAGAGCTGGTGAGAGTTTTTTTCAGTGGTTTTGAATTTTCAGAAAAAGACATAAAAATGCCCCAGACTTCAAAAAAATAGTTTGAGTTCTTTTTGTTGTTGTTGTTGTTGTTGTTATTCAAAAGAGGATGTTTTAATTCAGTGAGGACTATTTGATTTAAAGATTTTAGCATTTGAAATTTGTATTGGTATAACTGTTAGATATTTTAGCTCCTGTGCAGTCCAGAATGTTAACTCAATTCAAGGAGGGAGTGGCTGGGACAACCAAAAAGCTCACTCATTAGATTTGAAATAGCCAAGTCTAAATTTTCCTCAGAAACACTGGTGAGAGCACAATATGACAATCATGTTTTCCAGGAGCAATGCCAACTTAAGCATCCCTTTCCCTGCCTGCAGCTACTCATGAACCAGATGGGAAAACTTTTTTGTTAAATGAACTAGTTTCTAGGATAAGGTTCTCATTCTGTTTGTGTGAACACAGGGGAGGGGGTAAGTGCAGTGACAGAAATGAGCAGCTGAGCACAGAAGGAGGGTTAGTGGGTACTGTTTAAGGCAGAGTTTTCTTTCATCATGAAACAAATTCACACTGAAATTGGGTTTAAAGCTCTTGCTGGTTTTGAATGAGCAGGAGCTTCAAATTCAAAAATTGTAGAAGTGATTTATGAGTGGAAACACACAAAAAACACTAGATGTACTTTGCATTGCAGTTAATCTATAAATTATTTTGGTTCTGTGTGACTGCAACCTACTTCCCAGGAAAAACAAAGCGAGGCTCACATAGCCTTGAGGAGCAAATACATAGCAAACTGAACACATGTTAAATTGTCAGCAGTTCAGGTGAAAACCACAAAATAGAGTAGGAGAGAGAGACTGCCATGAAAAGAAGGCTGAGGTCTTACGTCTTCAACTGCCATGTGTCAGCATGGTTCAATTAGTTTCAGGGGAGCAATTCCAAATTATACTGATTGAGTACCTGTCCTGACAGAAACTTACAGCTGAATTCTCTTCCATTATATATACCAGGTAATGCTTCTGAGCGAATTCACTTGCATAAAACTGCTGAATTTTTTAGTAATTTTCCTAAATATTTAGGTTAAACAACAGCTTAGGATAATCTAAAAAACTACTTGAAGGTGTTTTAAAGTATTTAAAGATCAAGGGATGTATGATCACCATTCACCGTAAGTATAAACTGAACCAACACCTAAGTTGAATAACACAACTTGGTGCTTCTAAAAAGTATATTTAAGATGATATAGAAGGGAGAGATGTAAATAATAAATACACTTAGCTAATTTTAAGTAGAGGGTTAATTTGTGTGTGTATCTCAGAGAAAACTTTTGTAGAGTCAGCATGTTCTGTCTTTGTCAACATCTATACCACTGGGGAGAGACAGCTTACTACATTTTCCTAATTATACCAAAGACTTTTGTGATGATTTAAAGCATTGCTCTGCAGATGAGTCAGAGGAACAATTAACCATTGTGATGGATATTCTTTATATTTATGCAGCTCTGTGCTGAACTCCTTTTGGATCTCGGAATCAGGTTGTGGCTGTTAGGCTGACAACTTCATCAGTGGCCAGTATCTGCTGCTTTAAGGAAAGCTCTCAAAAATTCAGCAGAGCGTAGATCCATCACTTCAAGGAATTTATATAATACTCTGAGTTTTTTCTAGAAGTCAAGCCCATCTTTCACCTACAAAATTAACTTCATAGACAGTCTGCACTATCATCTGGTAGTCACGAGTTCCCATAATCAGTGCTCACTGTGAGACATCTGCTGACTCTGAAGAGGCCACAGAGAGCAAATGGGCACAACTACAGCATAAAATGGGAAGAAACAGCAGGCTGTGCCTGACTAGGACCATCATCCTGCTCTCCAGTACTTTGGGGATGCCACATTACAGAGCCCAAACTTTAAGGATCAAGTTCATGTTGGCTTCAGCTGCCCGGAGAAAAGTTTATAGTCTTCCAGTTTACAGTATTTTGCTTACGCTTTGCTGATTTTATATTAGTTGTGTTTAGTCTTCTCCATGTAGCTAAGTTTCCTGTTTAGCATATGATTCAAGATTAACACCAGATACCCTCCAGGAAATGTTTCCAGAAGTTTCAGGCAGAGACTGAAGAGAGCGGATGTTTCCATGTAGCAGCAGCTACATCTGTCATTATTACCATGCACTGTACTTAGGAAATGTTGTGTAACACGGATCACCGACCGATAAATTGCCACCAGTGCTTTGAGACGATCCATATGAATACTGATTCAATGATTCAACAGTTATAAGCCAATAGTGACTGGGATGACACCAACGAACTAGTTTGGTTCATAATCATTAGCCAGAAGAAGTTTCAAGTTGCTATAATAATTAGTCCTTGAAGATTGAGAATTTTATAGGCAGCTTTCAGCCTTAGTTTTTCCAATGTTCTCTTTGCTTGGCTGGCACTATTGTGGATAAGAGCTTCTTAAGTCAGGAGTGATATCACTCTCCAGCACCACTGAATTTATTGACAGACCTAGAGTTGTTTGTAGCACCCCCTACCTCAGCAGTGGAAAATTTAGTATCTCCTACCATTCTTTTCTTCTTTTATGTGTTTGCACATAAAAGCACAGTCTTACTAGGAACATCCCACCCTCCTAGATACTCAGTTATGTGACTCCTGACTTGAATGGTGATTTTGCTATTATGCTGCCACAGAAAAATGTCATTAGTATGTAATTACGTGATGAACAAAACCATAAAAGATAAAACTCAATGACCTGACAGAGCAATTCCATTCTTTTGTGTGCTCAGGTCGTTCTCCCCTTTCATACAATTACTGATGTCATCCCATGAGTGTGCATGACACATTAAAGATAGAGAAGATGAAGATCTGCCCATAAACTAGCCAAGGAGAAACTCATAATTGCATGACTAAAAATGTCAGGGAATTAAATTGTGACCTGTATGATTGCAACTGGTGAACAAAAGTCCACTGGTGCTGGTGGGGTGTATGGTTGGACATTTCAGCCTTACAATAGCTGCTCCCTGCAGTGCTGTGGGATGGGGAGATACTGAGGCAGATACAGTGCTGTGGGTGCAGATTCTGTAGATACACTATCTCTGAGCCCATGACAGACTGTTAGTACCGACTGGAAGAGATCCAGGTTTTTCTGATTCCTTGCCTTTAACTAAAGGATTAAAATGTCTTTTTAAATAATAGCAGCAAATCATTGTGGGTGGCTGTGAAAGGAGACAGATGACAGTAAATGCTGGGTAGGCAATTCTGCTCCTGGGAGAACACTGTTCTCTGGAAAAGTTTATCAGAAAACCTATTTTTATATAATTTTTGTCAGCTTTGTGGTTTTTTGTTTGTGCTAAGTTATCAGGCAATCATCCCACACATTTAGATTTTCAGTTATGGTCCTTCTTTGCTCTTATTTTTGATGTTTTTAATATAATACAGGTCTAGTAACACCACTGGAATCAATTACATTTTGCTAGAGAACTGGTAGCAGTAACTTTTGCAAAAGATTCCTCATAGCACAGACTTTTTTTTGTGCTTATTCTTGCTTCCTCTCTCTGCCCTACACAGTAATTCCTCCATGCATCGCTGCATTGTGGTGCAGTTCAGGCAGAGAGCTATAGCTTGATGGACTCATGGTCCTTTAGGGAAAAGAGGGAGCCACACGCTCGAATCACCTCAACCTGAGGCCAGCCAAGAGAGAGTGTTTGGAGGTTTCTGGCCCAGCCTGACTAGTTGAGTTGCTTCCTTCTGGCTGCTCCTACCTACAGAAGGGCACTGCTGGAGCCAGATGCTGGGCAGGCAGAGGCAGGTCCTTTTGAGTCATGCCCTCTGTTATACTGATGATATTACCTTGTGAAGGCACTTGAGATCTCTGGAGGGGAACAGATGATGTACTTGAGGACTCTGTCTCCCTCTACCAGCTGTTGTTTTTCCATGATTACACAGGGAACCTAGCTTAGCTGTCTCAATCACCATGCTGGGTCAGGATTTGCATTGCCTACATTAACTAGGCTAAATTAGAAAGGTAGAGTGAAGCCCATAATTTTTTTGATGCTTCCATTTCCAACTATACGATGTCAGGATTTAAAAATTAACTCCTCAGTAAAGCATAAAGCCTTACAGGTTTTTGAATGAACCACGTAAGTATGAAAACTTCAAAGTCTGAGTTAAGCAGTTCTCCTTTACAAGTTCCAGAAAACCCAATGACATTTAAAAGTACAATAATTGAAGGGAGTGGGGAAGAAGAAGGGGTCAACCAAAGTTTCTGAAGCCTCACTGAAATATTTAGCCTATGTTTTGGGTAAATAGCTGTGTCAGTATTTGCATTCTGTCAGTGTACCTGATTCATGAAGAGAAAGTTCATTCAGTAGAAATAACTTGCACTGTGTGACAGCACACAAAGTATTACAACCATGATCAGACTGCCAGTTTATAAGTCACAGACAAATCAGTACAGGCATGAGGGTGAAGTATTTGCAAAGTATGTTGAGCGTAAATCTGTGGGGTTTTTATAAGTGGTCACTGCAGTTTGTACTGAAGCAAAAGTTATTGTTAAGGTTAAACTTCAATAGGTTTGTGTGATACACCGGGGCTCTGTGGTGCCTTGTTAACATTTTTTGGTGAATGGTGGCACTTGTTAAAAGGCTAGTGTGACAGCAGAGTGAGGGGGCTGTTTGTGCTGACTGTGAGCAAGCTGGTCTAAGTACAAGGAGCAAAAAAGGTGCCTCTGCTGCATGGCACCCAGGCCATTCCAGCTACATGTTAATGGAATATCACAGTTTCTGGTACATGAGCTTATTACTCTGCAAGACTTTCAGTCATGCTCATAGACATATCATGAGGGTTGTATGGTAAAACTGCCTAGAGTCACGTTTGGGGCACACAGATGTTGCATGTTCCTTAGTTATACAATTGTACACCTCAGCTCTTCCAGTTCTGGGTCTCTTCAAGAAGAGTGTCAGTTGGATTTAGTAAAAGCTTCTGTGCCCAATTTTGTGATGCATATAACAGTAAAAAAAGAGAAAAATATCCTTAATTCTAGCCCTTTGAACAGGGAAAAGACTCCCTTTGACTTCCATGTAATTTTTATCTAACCTAAATAGACTTACTTTCTTAACATGTAGGATCAAAAAATGAGTCTGCAGAAAAGAGTATGCCTCCTATTGCATCTCCAGAAATAATAGCTGTTTTGATCATCTATCATCTCAGTTTTTGATTCTAGTGGAAATTATTGGTGGCATTTTGGCATTGAAAAGCTGTAAAGTGAAGTAGAGGGTATAGGTTGTAATGAAGATATAAAAGGAAGTCTAATGAGTGATAGTAATGACATCATAAGTCTTAAGAGAAATTTGTCTGGACTTTTAATGACAGTCTTAAAATTCTGATTTGGTAAAATTAAAGCAAAAAGGATAATTCTGTAATTCAGCCAAATGGTGCAATAGAACAATGAAGAGCGAAGCGGTTTATTGCTGCACTGCATAAAGGCTGTCACCTCTTCCAGCTGTACAGTCACAATGCATATTTGAAATGCAGATTGTTTTCCCTGTGTTCTATTTTGGTAAAGAAGATGTGACATGACCAAAATCCTGCTGTGGATCTCATGATCTGGTATAGAGGTTTGACCATTTTCATTCTCCTTGAAAGAGCTGTGGATGCTGTGGCCCTAGGAGTCAGTAACTTACTCAGGCTACCACACAGAAGTTGGGAAATGGGATAATTCCATATCTCAGTGAATACCTCAAACAAAACTAAGACCTGAAGATTTTACCACAATATGGGACAGTCTTTGAGTTCTGGGCCTATCCGTGATAAAAGTGGGAAATTTGGTCACCCGTGTTAAAAAGCTTGAGAAATGGCATACTTCATGGACTGGAGAATTATAGAAGTATTTAACTTAATTCATGTATGTCTCTAACATCAGTCAGAAGTAGTTGTACCTAGGTCACAGAAACCTAGATATTTTGTATTTTCATCTAGAAAAACTTACAGAAACTCAGAATCCAACTTCTTTTCTTGAAGTTCAAGAGACAAATAGTCAGTGTTCCAGATTATTTTACTTTGTTCCTCAGTAGTTTCTTCTTGTAGAATGTTCTTAATTGAGATCCAAAATAAAACCCTAGCTGGCTTGTCAGGTACTTTTCTATATAGGGCTGTAAATGTATGAAAAAGATTCTACTGTTTTAAAGACTGCTAGTTTTGGCCTATGTTTCTCCCGAGTAAGATGGTAAAAGCTTCTTGCATGGATAATGATAGTTTAATTGGTCTGATTTCGTGTTTGTTGAACAACTTGAATAAAGAGCAGTAAAATGAGTCATTGAAAAGTATTTACTATGCAAGATGAGTCCAACACCTGAAGGACAAACTGCTGCCAAAGTCAGGAAGCCAATCCACCATTGCTCTTGTTCCCTTTGGAATCAGGGTAGGTATAAAACACATTCACTTATATAAAACACAATCACCAATATATGACAAAGAAGAGACTCAGATTTGATACACTTTTCTTTGCTGAGAAAAGCAGGTTCACAGTATAGATCCATTGCTATTTCTGTGGCTGTAAAATTGTCTGTATCCTACAGAGAACTGTTATTCCCTTTACCTGGCCCTCTACAGTATGTGTTTCAAAGCTGAAATCCAGGGCATTCATTATTGACAGTTCAATTGGTGTATTCTTTTTGTTTCACCTCATACACTGTTCTCAAATTCATTTGAAAATGTGAAATAGCCTGTTGAATTTCCCCTTGATGATACCACAATAGATGTGAAAGAAGAGCCTTCAGCATAAGACTTCCTAAGTGTTAACAGATCATGAAAATTGGCAACAACTGTTGTGCCGAGTATCATAACCTGCAAGAGGAGGGCCAGCAATTCCACAGTGATGAGAAGAGAGTGCTTGGTGTTTGAGCTGTGGTCACATTTGCCTTTCAAGTCATTTGGGCCTCCATGTCACACTTTTCAGGAGAAGAAAGCTAATGCAGCTGCCTTTGTTAATCAGTCAGTATGACCCAGGCCCTGGGGAGGCAGGCAAAGGCAGATACGTACTGAGACACACAATCCTTGCTGATTAACAGTGAAAGCTGGTAAAGTTACTCTCTAAGCCTGTCTGGCCCATCAGCTGCAGAAACGTAATTTAGATGATTATCTACATGCCCATTAAACCTTGTGACCCATCACTAGTCTGTTTGAAGTTTGCCTGCTTAAACTCGCTAATAGGAAGAATAGAAGGATTAACTCAGAGGTCATGAAATAGGAGAGCAGCAAAGAAGATGACAAAAGTGCAGAGGAAAACTTCCTACTGCATGTATTTGGTAAGGAGAAAGAACTACAGTACCATGATCATCTCAGCAGATACTGTTACTTTATGGAGCAAGCAAGCCATCTGGAATTCAGGCCATTTAATACTTGTGTGTGTGTGTGTGCTTTCAACCTATTTTGTTTAGCTGCACAAATAAAATGAACTGCCTGTGTGATGAATGTTGTCAAGTTAGGTGTTTACTAAACCTAATGCAACATAAAAGAGTGTGGAATGCTGGTGGACAATAAGTGTTTCTGATTTTGTTCAGGGCTAGAGTGTGTAGATATAAACAAGGAAGGAATTAAAATCAGTCACATCAGAGTAGTTGCAGTCAGGTCAGCATCAAGTCCAGCCTTGTTCCTTTTAGGATAAGAACCTCCAGTCATTACAAATGCTTGTTAATTTAAGGATTATGAATGAAAATCTTACCCAGTGATCTATCTTTATTTGGTCAAATTGAAATAAATATAAACATTTATAGTAATCTGCCTAAATTAGTTGCAGGATGTTGCAATGAAAATGGTGACCAGTTAAAACTAAATTCGTAAAGAAAAGGTGGGATGCATTGCAGAAAACAGGATGGAATACATGAGTACCTCAGTAAGGGTATCCTGGGGTCTGACTAGTTACTGGAAGAAAATGAGCTTGAACTTTAAATGGAGTCTTGAAGGTCATTTACCTGCTTTTACACATACTACCACTCTGGAAATGAGTCCTTGCCTTTTTGCTAAAGACAGTCAACCCATTTGCTGAGAAACATTGGTTGGGAGCATGTTTCACTGTATATCAAAGAAGACAAAACCATTCCTCTCATGCTATGTCTGGATCCCTAGGTTTTGCAATATTAGATCTCTTGATAAATAATTATTGTGGTCTGTTTTGCAATATTTCTGGTATATTTATTTACTTAGATTTTTGTTCATATAGTTATGATTAAACATAGTTCTGTTTCTCATTTAATTGTGTTGAATCAAGCATATTTTCCAGTTATCTCAGACTGTTCATTTACATGTACAGCTCTGTATGAAGCACAGCAATATGTTACTGCCAGTATTCAGTGCTGTTGCAATTCATTTTAGAGCCTGAGACTTTTCCCCTGGTGCTTTTAATATTTTGCTTTTTGTGACTGATACTGCAAATCAGATACCTGATGCTCTAAAGCTAATGCCTGTACTTTGTAATAAAATGCATAAATTTTAAAATTCCACGTTAAGCATCACCTGAAGATGCCTTGAACATTAATCTCATCACAAATTTTCCAAATTAGTGTCAACCACATTTGGATCTTCAGTGTAAAACTGTCAGTCTTCATGTGTTAGCCACATTGGCAGTGGTTCTCACCTTGAAAAATATAAAAGTTTTAGGAGGGAAACAAACTTCTGTTGCTGATCCTAAGTCTTCCACTGAGTGGCATGTACTCAGCTGTTTGCAACCAGACTGCTTCAGAGGACAGAAGTTATTCATAAATCTCATTCCACTGGTGTTGTCTGAAAAATAAAGTAGATGCCAATATCTTCTGGGAAGCCTTGTAGAAAACAGATCAAAGGCTTCTGGAGTTTATTTAAGAAGGAGCAGTTGTGAGAGGCTTAATTTCTGAGCATGGCATGAAAAGTGAAACAGCCATGACAATGAGCCACCATATGCAGAATCCTCTGGACTTCAGTAAAGAATTTGAGTACTATGTGGTACAGGTGGACTGTTGTCTCAGCCTGTCATTCTGTTATTCCTTTGTCTCTAAGGAATGCATTGCCTCCTCTGTCTAACCCCATTAAAAAGGGGAAAGTTTCTTCTGAAAGTCATTGCAGAATAGAGCCACCTTCACTTACACAATGTTGAGCCTGACAAAGAGATGCTGTCTTCTCTAGGGCATTTGGTTTAAATATCTGTGATAATGTGGAATTCACTTAACCTGTGGCCAGCATTTTTACTTTGATGGCACGAAGCTGTGTCAGACAAGATTTGGGCTAGATATTAGGAAAAGGTTTTTCATCCAGAGGGTGTTTGGGCACTGGAACAGCTCCCCAGGGAAGTGGTCACAGCAGCATCCTGACAGAGTACAAGAAGCATTTGGACAATGCTCTCAGACACATGGTGTGACTCTTGGGGCTGTCCTGTGCAGGGCCAGTAGCTGAACTCGATGATCCTTATCTGTCTCTTCCAACTCTGGACATTCTATCAATCTATGATTTGAGAGTTTCTGAATGAAACCGGTATCTCTGTTTCAGGTGTGAGAAACTGTCTTATTTTCCATTAGAATTGTCTATTTTATTTATGTCTGCTCCTCGTATGTCTTTGTGGTGGGTTGACCTAGGCTTGACCCAGGCCTACTAAAGCCATTCTATCACTCCCCTCCTCAATTTGGCAGGGGAGAAAAAAAATCTAATGAAAGCCTTGTGGGTCAAGATAAGGTCAGGGAGAGGTCACTCGCTGATAACTGTCTTTGGCAAAACAGACTTGACTTGGGGAAATTAGTTGAATTTATTACCAATCAAAATCAGAGTAGGATAATAAGTAAAACAAACCTTAAAAGCACATTTCTTCCTACCCTTCCCTCCTTCCCTAGGTTTAACTTTGTTCTTTATTGTCTACCTCCTCCCCACCAGTGGTGCAGGGAGATGGAGAATGGGGGTTACAGCCAGTTCATCACAGGTTGTTTCTGCTGCTGCTTCCTCTTCAGGGAGAGGGGTCCTTACTGCTGCTCCAGCATGACATCTCTCCCACAGGAGACAGTCATCATCAAACTTCTCCAGTGTGAGTCCTTCCCCAGACTGCAGTTTTTCATTAACTGCTCTGGCATGCATCCCTTTCCACAGGGTGCAATCCTTCCAGAACAGACTGCTCCAGTGTGGGTCCCCTGTGGAGTCACAAGTCCTGCCAACAAACCTACTCCCACACGGACTCCTCTCTCCAGAGCTTCTCAGGTGCTCTCAGGTGCCTGCTCCAGTGCAGGCTTCCCATGGGATCATAGCCTCCTCTCAGGCATCCACCTGCTCCAGCATGGGGTTCCTCCATGGGCTGTGGATGGATATCTGCTCCACCATGGACCTCCATAGTCTGCAATGGGCACAGCCTGTCATGCCTTGGTCTGCACCATGGTTTGCATGGGGTCTCTGCTCTAGCACCTGGAGCACCTCCTCTCCCTCCTTCTCCACTGACATTGGTGTCTGCACAGTTCATCTCACATATTCTCACTCCGCTCTTCTCTGGTCACAATTACTTCTGTGCAAAAAATATTTTGAATTCTTCTTTACTCTGTTATCCCAGAGGCACTACCACCATCTCTGATTGGTTCAGTCTTGACCAGCAGCTGGTCCATCTTCTATCTGTCTGGCATTGGTTCTGTTGGACATGGAGGAACCTTCTGGCAGCTTCTCACAGAAACCACCCCTATAACTCCCCCCAGTACTAAAAGCTTGTCATGCAAACCCACTACAGTCCTGTAGGATGCCTTGGTTTATAAAATACCTTGGGACAGCTGCAACATCTTCATACCACTAATAGATTGTAATAAAAATAGTGCCTGTGCTTCCCTGTGGAATCATTGTTCCTGTGTTTTAGGGATTTCCCATTATTTTCTTCTTCCTTCAGACATTCCCTGTGTGGCTATGTTTTCTTCATGGATGGCACATACAACAGCAAAAAACACCCCAGAAAACCAAAACCTAAGAAGAACCCAAAAAGGCTTAAAAATTTAAAAAGTGGCTATCCTGATATCTCAAGGTGGTCCCTACCCCTTAGTCAGCTTTCTTTTTATTGACCTCAGTGGGATACAAAGGCACAAGCCTTTTCCTGGCCATACCAGGCTCTGCTGGGAGAATGGCTGAGGAATGCTTCCACTCACTCTGACCTCTTGGTCTGAGTTCCTCCAAGGAAAGGAAAAGCTTCAGCAGGGAAGTTCCCAACTATTGCATCTTTAGCAATAAAATCACTTTAGAAAAGGATCAAGGAACCTATAGGAACTGCCACATGAAAAGGATACAAAAAGAAAGAGAGCAGGTATCAATTGCCTCAATATTCACTTCTTATCACATCAGAAGCTCAGTATCACACCTTCCTTCAAGCTGCTGATCCCAAAGAGACTGGGACTGTGCATACTGCACTTTAATGCATACAAGCAGCCCTAAATACCTGTGTTTCAGTACCTGTACCAAACCCTGAATACCCTGAATGTTGCTGGCTGGTCACCTGATCGGGTAAGGTAATTTCCATGACCTATTGTTGCTATATGATTTTTTTTCTAGGAAGTATGTTGTCACAACTCAAAAACTCTCCTGATACTCCTGATAACTGTCACCATTGTGCTATACCTTTCCTGATCCAACAGCCTAGTGTTTTTCATACTGTTGAGTTACAAATAATAATCAAAAAAAGATATTGGAAAAAAACTTCATGAGGGATTGTCTTCTTTTAATCAAAATTAAAACATTCTTAAGTAAACTTTTTGTGCAATATGTCATAATATCTTTTTCAAGAGATTAAATGCTTGACAGAAAAGTTGCACAATTTTAATTTAATGGTACTTTTGGGAGGCTTTTTTGAGGCAGATGTTTAAGACTTCAGAATTTTATTGTGAGAGAGTGTGGATGTGCTGGAAATTGGTTATGATAGCAACAAAAATCTCTAAGAGCTTCCAAGCAAGTTCTAGACAAAAGGGGACACTATATAGAATGTGTGAACTAAACAACAATATGGTAACAGCAAAAAGACAGAAAATACTTCAGGGACCTCTAATCCCCATGGCTTGTTGAGGTTTCAGAGGGAAAACATGAAGATCTAGTGCATTTTTCTGCAAAGTGGTATGCATGCTTAACTTCCCACACTGGACATTTCCACTGAAGTCAGTGGGATGACTTGTTCTGAATAATAACATATGTCTCCATCTTTTCAGGCCCAAAGTCTTAAGCTATATTTATTAGGTCTGGGATGTGTATAGTTGTATCCATGCTCACATTTGTCCAGGACAGTCATTATTTATTTACTCCTAGAACAAAAAAATATTTGCAGTGTCTGTCAGTGCTCCTGACTTTTGTCTTCTAAATCTTTTTGCTCTTTTGCATGGTGACATGCTTTGATATTTATGAAAAATGACCCTGTTTGTTAGATATTTAAAAAAAGCTCTATTTAAATTTTTATGTGAATTATCACATTATTAATTCAGAGAAGCATATTTATTGATTACACAGAGTCATTGATAAGTATCAAGGATTTTCTGTACATGTGTGGCCTGGATGCTCTGTTCTGAACTAGTTTTGCAGTGGGATTTCCTGAAGTCTTTACAAACTGGTGAAACATAATCTGCTAGAATAATCAGAACAAGCAAAGAAAGAATATAACCTCTTATTCCTTCTTTTTTCTTTCTGTCTTTCTTCCTGTCTATGTGTCCATCAGTAACATTTGGTTGCTTTGTTTGGGCATGTTTGTGGAAAAATATCTGTTAGGTCCACCATCAGTGTCCCTTTCAAAATGAAAAACTATGAAAATGAAAAATGCTAGTCTTCCTCGGCTGGTAATGTAATAGAGTTCGATCAAATTTTTCGAGGGAAAACAGGTCAAAGACATGCAATTTTGGAAATCCTCAAGTAGATTTAGAATTTGTGTCTCAGTTCCCGTTGGGCCAGAGCCATGGTAAGTAGGGGAAGTGATCAAAGGAAAGGGAGAAAGTTTAATTGTATGTTTTGTGTTGGAGTTACTGATCTTTTATCTTCTGAGCATCATATTCGGGTAACTCTTCAGACCACAAGTTGTCATTTTTACCACTCATTTATGAACAGAGTAACAAAGTACTCAACTGGCTATACGTACTTTGCATGTATCTTTAAAATTTCTCCGTAAAAACATTTTATCAGTAGTACTAAATCAAATGCTTTTAACTATTCTGTAGCTGATTTACTCAAGACTAAAATAGTGTATACAATGAACACTTTACCTGATCAAGTGATAATTGACACATTTTTTATTTTTAATAGTAAAGTGTACTGTAGTATTACACAGTGCACATTATGTGTTTTGGCAATTATAATTTTATGTTCTTCCTTTCCTAAATTCATTGGTAAACACAGAGCTTTCATTTGTCAGAAATCTGCATGATACTAATGTTTACTGTCAATACAGTCCTCTTCCTGCTTCTTTATGTTTGCAATTAAATACTTAAAGTTTTCCCTTTGCCAAATCTTTGTATTCTTTGCACTGAATGACTTGACAAGTCTAACCTAGGATTGCAGTCCAGGAAGAACTGGAAGATGAGTACAAAAGACTGTAAGGTCACCTAGGACAGGTGGTGAAACCCAGAATACAGTGACCCCCTGCAACTATGACCTTTTCCCCCTGTTGCAAACAGGGTTAAGCCCTCTTAAATATTGCACCAAATCACTGAGCACTTTAGAGGCTATTGGTGAACAGTACTTTGAGATCCAGGATGTAAGGACATGGTCTGTGAATCCTTGGCCAAGCAGATACATTAGCTGTCCAGTTTTCTGGATGGTGTAGAAAATACTCAGAGGGAGCCACTCTCTTTCCTTTTACCTGAGCCCAGGGAAGGCTTCTCCACAGTTTGTTTGGCAGGATGCTAAGACTCAGGCCCACTATCTCCTGATAGAGAAAGTGCACTGTAAACTTTTATAAATTGGCAATTCCCAATATTGCTAACACTTACATACAGATAGAGAGCAGCTAGTGTGATAAGCAATGCTACCTGGCAAAAAACCTTTAAGAATAAAAGACATCCCTATTAAAGGCATCATATGAACAGCAAAAAAAGCATTGTAGACTACAGTGGGAGAAACCTGCATTATGTTTCACTATTAGCAGTCCTTAAATTGCAGTAGTAAGGATAAAATGGGCACTTTTTTTTTTAAAGGAATTTTTGCCAAGGGATGAGAAGGTGCCTGGCTCACAGAACCCCAGCCATCTTTAGTTCTGCTTTGAAAAACACACTTCTGCACATAGCGATTTCAATTGTGCACACAGCTTTGGCAACACATTTCAAGATTTGGACACATGACTAGGATGCATTTTCAAAACTAATAATCAATATTCAGAAGTCTTTTAAATTATGTGTGATGACTAACACATATTCAAAATGACCTGAAAGCAAATTCAAACTGTGAGACCCAGGGTCTTGAAATGTCCAGCAGAGAAGTCAACATTAACTGCATGAAATTGTTTTGTGTAAAAGAAGGGAAATATTATTCTCTTTATTTTACTTACATTCATGCATTTCTTTTCAGATATACTGCATACTTTATGTTGACATTATGAAGCAGTTTGCTGTAATCCATAATAAACTTGGATTTTTTTCTTAAGCTGCTTTATATTTTTTGCATTTTCTTGTTGCAAATGAGGACTGAGCCTGCATTCAGCTGTTGCTGTGCCAGCCTGGCATAACCCCACCAAAGTAACTGAAGCTTTGTAACTGAGTACAGGCTGTAGCTTTGTACATTTTGCAAAGCATCTGGAAACTTTGGCGGACCAGAGCCAAACCCATAACTCATTGTTATTGCTTTCATTATGTGATGATTTTATGACATACAATATTCGATTTTCTTAACAGCAGTCTTTTAAATGCAAACCTCTGGGAACTGATACATTTTTGTCCCTAACTTTTGTTCATTGCTTGCTTGGGGAAGGGTGTTTTATTGGAGACCAGCTAAGATGTATTTGTTTGAATCTAGTGCTTGAAAATGACAAACTTTTAGCACTTTACATAAACAGTTTAGGCATCTGAGTCAGCTTCCAAGACAGGACTGAGAGCATCATAACAAATATGATCTTAAATCAGAAAATGTCGTGAAGGACCAAACCATGCATTCACAGTCTGAAAGACTGATATAGTCCCCTTAATAATATAACTTGCCTAGGAACATCAGAGTTCCCATTTTAAATGAGCACTCAGAAAAATGGAATGAAACAAGTTGAATTACTTTATTTATACCCCTGCCTGTCTTTAGGAGTATAAAGAAACTTAACAGATATTTGCTGCTTTGAATATTTGCAGTGCTAACCCTAGGTCTGAGACAGGATCATTTATTTTCATTTGACAGGTGGGTTTTTTGTACTTAGAGTTTCAGAAATCACCAAATTTCACATTTGAATTATTGCATATAACTAAACATTGTTTTGAAGAATTGGCTAAAGCATAAGTCATTCAATAGAAGGCATGAAATACTTTTGTTATCATCTTGGTAAGTTCTACAATAACATGTGAGTAATCTCTTTGGAAGTTAGTTGATGCATGTGTTAATTAGGTTCAGAAATACTGATGCATTGTCTGTTCAGGCTTTCAGTTTTTCTACCCCTACTTTGATTATCCAATGTCCAAAAAAGTTTCTTTTGAGGGCTGGTTCAGCATATTGGAATTGAAGCAATTTGGTGAGTTTTTCCTAAAATGAGCTTTCAACTCAGAACATCCTTCTGCTTCCTCCAGTCTTACCCCAAAATAAAAAAGAACGTAGCTCCTAGTTTATTTTTCGTCTGCCTCTAACTCAGTTATATGTCATGTCTTCCTCATTCTTAATGACCTCCTCCAGTTGTTCTCAATCTGCGCCAGGTTCTTCTGTCTATATAACAAAATAGGTAGATTATTCCTCAGAAAGCTCTTTTCTCTGATGGAAGAGAATAGTCTGTTTCCTGGCCAATAGTTTCATTGGTGATACGTCATTGCTGAGATGAGGTTCAGATGGATGCAAGATGAGTACTGCTGTGTCCTCCTCTTGACTGGCTTTGTCCTTCATAAGAAATGTGACACCGCCTTAAATAATTGTCCTGCTGATGGTCTTAATGGTTCCTTAGGAATCATATTCCAGTGATCATCCTGGATTAAAATATCTGACTAGTCATTTTCAGAGAAGTTTTCTGTTACTGGTTTATGGAATTCTCCACAGTTCCAAATCAGTATAGTTGTCCTAAGGCAACAGTTTCTGCATTGTGATCTCTTTGCTTGATGATGGATTGATATACAAAAAGATGGTTCTCTGTCACCTTAAATACCATGCAAACCTAATTTTCCAATCAAGAAAAAAATCCACTCATTTGGGATTTTATCCAAGACAAAATATTTGCACCTGGAAGGTTGTGTTTTGGTCCCCACTACACAAGAAAGGACATGGACAGGCTGGAGAGGGTCCAGCACAAAGATGATCAAAGGACTGGGAAGCCTGCCAGATGAGGAAAGGCTGAGACTGCTGGCTTTGTTGAGTCTTGAGAAAAGAACACTTAGGGGAGACTTTAGCACCGTGTTACAGTATTTAAAGGGTGGCTACAAAGAAGATGGAGACTCCCTTTTCACAAGGAGTTACATGGAAAAGATGAGGGGTAATGATATAAGTTACTCTGGGGGAGATTCCAGTTGGACACAGAAGGAAAATTTTTTACAATTATGTCAGCCATTGAAACAAACTGCAAAGAAAAGTGGTGGATTACCCAACGTTGGGCACCTAAGATTCAGTGGACAGGGTGCTGGGTCATTTTGTCTAGACTGTGTGCTTTTGACAAAGGAGTTGGACCAGATGATTCTTGAGGTCCCTTCCAACCTGGTATTCTGTGTTTTTATGGTTCTATGGCAATTCAGATTGAGACTCCGAGAAGGAACATAAGACAAAACTGGATTGAGAAGGTTAATTCCAGAATAGGTTAAAACCTTTGACTGGGACATCTTTGGCTAGAGGTTTGTTAACCAACTGGTGGGATGCACCAGGTCTCTGCTGTATTGCTTTCAGTTGCTGCTGGTCAGCTGTTTGGTACTGCTTCCTCAGCAAACATGCAGTCACTTCTTGTAGAAATTCTCGTACACTCTTTTAAAATAAAATTAACCTGGTTTGCTAGACTGAAGTATGTGGAAGTTGAAATATTGTGGAGCCCTCAAGAAGTGCATTACCACATTTCTGCCTGCTTTGAGCCTCCTAAAGTCTGTTTCAACCTAAATTATTCTATGTGTCTGAGAGTCCATGAAAATTAGTTGAGTGTGAAGACTGTTGAGAATGCCTCAGCTCCATGGATTACTTCACAGTAATAGTAACTCCATCTCATAGTATAATGTCTTTTCTGTAATTCCTGTACACAGGAATCACAAGTGAGCTTTCCTCACCTCCTTTGTATATATGTCCCATGAAGGAAAACAGAGAATATTTCCACTACACCTAGCAAAAATTCACCTTTCTTTGAAGGTCTGAGTTGACTGTAGCCCTTCCAATTTGCTTAATCCAACAAATAAGACTGTGTGCCTGCCAGCTGGCAATCAGACCTACAAGTGGATAGAACTTATTAGCAGGGACTGGTTCTATTTGGAGATGGGACTTGCTGTGTACATATCCCACACATAGTTGCAACTAGATTCCAACCTCTGGACCTTTGGCAATGTAAAGCAGGAGCATCATCTGCCAAGTCAGACTGCAACTCCCCACTCAGCAAGTTAGAAGCTGTGCCAAAATTGCCTACTCTGAAGCTAAGTATCAGACAAGTTATGTCCTAGTACTCTCATACAAGTTAGTCCACCTGAGAAAGGAGAACACATTCACCAATATTGTTTTTGTGTACAGTCATATTTACAGTTTTGCAAATCACTGTTTATTTTCATCACATTCAAATAAAAAAAAACCTAATCTTTTTTCTCTAATATTACTCTGACATTTTGAAGGAGGGAGTTGATTAAGGTCCAAAGGATGCAATGTACTCCTTTATATCACATTTAATCAAAAATTCTACTCAGAAGAATTTGTCTCTTGATCATATTCACATAAAAGTTACTGGGGTTAGTAATCAGTATCTTAGATGAATTAATATTTTTAAAAGTTTTAATTGAAATGAGCATAAATAACCTGGAGTTTTCTGTTAGCAGGTCTTTTGGTTAAATATCCTTTTTCGTTTAGAACTCTGGTTTCACTTTTTTCTGAATCCTTCTTGTGCTTGAAGGAAAACTTTCATGCCAGAGTCTCTTCTATATTGCACTGTTTTAAATTAACTTTATAGTTGCAAATCTCTAGAGAATTGCTTTTTGTACTATGAATTAATTCCTTTCTACTAATGGTTAGTTAAAGATTCATCTATGAAACACAGGAAGGTCCTATAAAGAAGAAATAATAGATGTGAAACAGATATTTGGCAAAGAACATTACTGCTCATTCCTTTTGCCAATGGCTTTTTCTTAGCATTTCATGAGTGACAGATTATGTGGCTTCTCACAGATTTTTTAGCTATGTTGTGGAATGCCCTTTACTGGAAGACTTTAAGTGAGCTTAGTAAAACTGCTGGTACACTTGATCTTGGCTCAGTATGGGAGGATGAACTAAATGACCCTGTGGATTTCTTTGCTGATGGGTTTCTATCCTGCTTTATGTGTAAGGGATTCTCACAACTCAGATTTTTTTGTAAAAAGCTGTGCTATACTACATTTAGTGAATCTAAACTGGAAATAAAGTAGAACTGCCAATGATTTTATCCATTTCTATTTCTCATATCTGAGCTTAAGATCTTCTCTTTCCATTCAGTTTTAAAGAAGTGAAACAAGAGAGAAGTATAATTTAGAGACTTTTTATTGGCAGAAATCTTGTTCACAGATGCTTTGCTCTGTAAATTAAAGGTCGAGAGGGTTTTAAACCAGGATGTTCCTTGCCAACAGTGCAATTTAGGAAGCAATTATTTGTATCTAATACGGTTTGGGATAAATGTCATCATTAGAACAATGAGATTTTCCCCTTGTTTTTGACCCACTAAACATTCTGTTATGAAGCTATGTAACCATACATATGGACATTAGGGAAATGAAAGAAGAGTTTGAAAAAGGAAATCTCTGAATTGAAGGCAAACTCACGATACAGATTTCACCTCAAATTCAAGCTGGGATTGAGAATAAAGACTTCATTTATGATTGCTGAAGACTTATGAGGTCAACAGATCTGTGGCGTTATGATTTACATAAAAGTATAAAAGCAAAGCAATTACTTTAATCCATTGTTCAAAGCAAGCTATTATGTCTACCTAGTTTAAATTAATAAACTGTGATATAATAGAAAACAAAGACATTTTCAGACATGTTTTACTTGCTAGCAATCTCCAACTACATATTGCTGCTCTAATGCTTTTCTAGAAATTCAGCCTAATCATTAATAATTGAATTTTCCAGAAATTTTTTTCTAAATATTGGCTTCATAAAACCAAATTGAAAAGGTAGACAAAATTTTTTTGTTTGAAATGCCTTTTTTTATTTGAAGAAAGCTGCTTTGCACAATTATGAGAAGGGATATATAGTTACAAGAGGTAAAGTTCTACTATAATGTCATTTTTTCAGCATATTCAAAGGAAATTTTTAACATTTTTTTCTGCATTTCTGGTCAACTGTGTGCAATGAAGAAAAATTATTAATATTTTTCCTGTTTTGTCCTCTGATATTAGTGGTAATTCCAAATGAAAGGAAGATGCATTTGCTAAACAAACCACGTTTTAGCCACACAGTTCCTATTGTATCTCCTGTTAGAGTCCTGTGGAATGGCCAGTGTCCAAGGACACAAAAAGACATAAAACATCTGTTCCAACATAAATATGGAAAACTACTTTAGGAGACATTTGTGTCTATTAGCATCAACTGTGTTACATTTGTTAAACTTACACTAAGTTCTAGTGTTCTGAACAAAGCCAGAGTATCTAAAACCCTGTTCTTTTGAAAAAGCAGAACACAAATAGGACAGAAATGAAACAGTAAAAAAAACAGCTGCAAAAAGAAGACCTGTGGTCACCTGCAAACACTGAAATAATGACTTTTTAAAAAATTTTAATGATGCTACACATAGATAGCAGAAGAGCTGAACATATCCTGTCAAAAAGTATAATGATTTATTAGCTGCGGGATCTATCTGGGTGTTTCTGAAAATAAAATTTGGACTGTGATTGCGTACACATAGTTAAGCAGGAATATGTTGGGCTGCCTTTTTTCCTCTTATATCACTGTGTTACAGATTTTACCTAAACACACTCCACTCTACTGATGCTTTAATCCAGTGAAGGAAGGCTCAAGGCTTCCATATTTTCAATAAGGAAAAGAACAAACAGTCTCAACTATTGAGATTATGCTTAGTCTGTCCAGCAAAAATGCAGACTTTAATTACAAAAATTAACATGTGCCATATTTTAAGCCTAGATAAAACCTCAGAAATAGCCATAGAAATCCAAAAATGTTGACTTTGTCCTTCTGTGTGGGAAGATTCTGCTGGATAACACTATGGAAGGCAAAAATAGCTGTAGGCTTTATTGTGCAAGTTTGGTGTTTGGTCCAGGTAGGTGAAAGGGACATTTACAATGATCTCTTCTAGGCACAAACCCAGAAAAGCAGAGTCAATACATCATCCACACCTTCTTTTTAAATTCTTTCCACCGGGTACTACGTTAGGAAATAAACTCTTTATTCCCTGTTGTTTAGATTTGACAGAGTTTGAATGCCTGACTGGCCAAATTAAGATGAAGCATTGTAGACCAGGCTCTGTCTGAAAGGTTAATCAGTAAAAACGGAGGCCTCTGATAGAAAAAAATACTGTTTCAGAAAAAGAAAATGGAGTACTGTAGTTGTTTTGTTCTACTTCAATGATTCTGTGTTTCGTGGCTGTTTTCAGTGTAGAGCAGATGGAAAACTGAGTCGTGGATCAAAGGTATACTACACTCTATAGGAATTTAATTTTTCTGTTTTACAATAAATTAAACTAATAATCATAAACTTTAGACAGAAGCACAGAAAATTGTGTAAATCCACCGAAAAAGAAATGTGAACGCGTATTGTCTCCTCAAAATACATTTTATTGTTCCCTCTGAAAGCGAGATATTGAAAAGAGCTTAGGTTCAAAGCTCTGTTTTTCATTATTGTGGCTTATTGTCCACTATTAGCTGTTTCCAAAGCCCATTAGAAGGTCTTGTGTTCTTTGACTCCTTCTCCTACAGATTGTGAAAGAAATTGCTGCCTATTGTGGACCGTTAAGTTTTATATTTGGTTTGCTATAGGAAGAAATATTAACAGTATCTTCTGCTGCCTACTCTTCTTACAGTGGGAAGGATGGAGACGGATGTGTGGATTTCCTCAGTGCTTTGTAGCAGCCTTAAAAGACATTTGTTTGATGATGAGTTGCCAGAGAACTGACATGGTACCTGCAGAGCTGCCATGGGCATTTCTGACAGCTGCTCTTGTAGCTGACAGCTTCCATTGACCTTCTGTACCAAATATTTCGCTTGGTCCCTGCTCCCTGCAGAAATGAAAATATGACAGTGGGATGGAAGGGAAAGTCTCGTGTGACCCAAGTATTTTTTCAGTCTGTACACTGTGCATGGGATCCATCTTAGCTGACTTCTGTGTTCAACAATGAGACCTAGTTCCTTTGGATGCCTATATACTGGGCGAATTCCAGTTTTAAGGCACAGTTCAGTTGATCTGTTCTGAATATCTATTTTAGTTGTCTTAGTGGCTTAGCTATAAAGTTGTAGTGTCTGTGTTTCATGTCCTAATATCTGATCAGAAGAAACCTATCTTCTGTAGCTTATGTCCTGAGCAATCTGGATAAAATATGTTTGACAAAAACAAGTCATGCAAGCGAAGTTACATGAGTCTCCTGTGCAGAGGAGGTAGGGAATGTGGTACAAACTCCTTTAGCAGGATGTTGGTTGCATTCACTAGCACATGAAATTCATGTAGTTCAAACCTGATGTTGTAACTCTTGGTACCACTTTGTGACTATTGAGTATCTGATGATGGATATTCAGGGCTTGAAGACTTGTGGGGTGCTGAACAGTCTGTATACATGTACTTGAGCAGAGTGGAAGCATTTGGTCCTAAGGGATTGGACCTGTCTTGGATCTGGCTCTTCACCCACTGAAAATTCCTAAAACTCTTTTATAAGTACAGGGTCAATTCATTATAGAGGTAACATGATTTTTGCATGAGGTTTGTTTTGGAAAAGGAAGTGAAAGAAGAGAAAATGGGGCAGGGAGTGGGAGAGAGGACTGGTGATGAAGGAAATTGAGCAGAGAAACCACTTTTCCCGTAATCATTTTATTTGAAAGTATAATTTCATAACCTTTTTTAACTTTTTCCTTATATGGCTTGAGGTTTTACCCTTCATCCAGGGTTTTATCATCTGTTATGAATTTAATGTATAATTTAAATAAATGATAGAAAAATAAACCCACTAGTGATAAGAATGAAGGCTCTGTCTCTATGAAATAAAAATTCAAAGTGTTCACTTCTCACCTTATAAAGTTATGAAGCTTTTCTCCAGTCACATACTTTTGTGATTGTTCCCTACTTTTAGGTGTGAAAGTCATTATTAGTTGTCAAAAGCTGTTGAAATATAAAATCTGACCTGTAAATATTATTTGCTCCTATTATTTTGCAATAGAATAATATGAACAGCACAGCAAATTAACATACAGTATAGAAGTTCAAAAATGCAGTTTTTATTCTTTTGCGTTTTTAAGTTCCAGCCTGCCAAAAAGGCTCCTTCAAAAGTGTCCCTTAATCTTAAATAACAACCTAGAGGAAGTAGGGACCATCTGGAAAGTCTCTTTTGTGGGAAGAACAAAGAAAAGTATGGTGTCTAAGTCTTGGTGTAGATATCTGTCAAAATGAAAAGAGCACATCTTACACTGTATTTTGGATGTGGTTTTCACCCTCTTGCTTGCTGAGCAAATGCTGGACTTTAAGAAGCTTGGAAACTTAATTTCTAGTAATAAGGACCTGGATCAAGTTCATTCCTCTTGATAGGAGCATTCTCTTTGCATCAGCTCTTCATGGGAGCGTTTCCGTTAGGGGCATACTTACAGGAAGTTCCCTCTGTGGCAGATGGGCACTATCCTGGTTCCTCCAGAAGGCTATTAGTTTTGGCACAATCCAAATCAACTTCTGAAGCTACTACTCTCCATTCTTTGACTCAAAATGGCTTCAGCTGTTGTGTCATAACTTACAGAACATCCTTAAGCCAGAATCAAAGAATCAACTCACATGCCAAGATATGAATGATACAGTGCTCTTGTGTCAATAGCTTATCTCTGTCATAAAATATTATGGTTAAAAAATTAAGACAACTTGGGATTTCACAGTCATCCTAAATATTTCCAGATTTGCTTCAATTCCCTATGTCTCTTGTGTATTTGAAGACCCCCTGAAGAAAATGGAGGTGTTTATCCCTGTTTAAATCTGAGCATCTCTTTCAGGTGCCTAAGTCCTTCAGAGTCCTCTCAACCCTCTCAGTAAAGCAAATGGAGAAAAGTTATCCTTCAGGGAGCGAGTTGGACAACCTAACAGATGCCATCACAACATTACAGAAAACAGCTCTTCTTTAAGTCAGTAGCAACCCTATCCTTCTCCTTCTCAAAGATCAGACATAAGGATCACTTTTTAAACCAGAATTTTAGTTTAGGTGATGGTGGTAAAAAAGACATTCACTGAGCTTGTACTCTGCCTTTCCATAATTTTTGTGAACTGTCTTGCAGCTTCAGAAAAGACCTGTGAGTTTCCTGCATACTGTCTGTGAAAAGGGACTCTTACAACGAAGATGCTACAGAAAGAAGGCTCTGTGCCTGTAACACCAGCTCCTGTAACCAGGAACTGTAGCAGTCATTCCTATGAAGTGCTCAGTATTTTGTTCTCAGCCCAGCAAAGTACTAATATGAGTGCTCACCCTTAATCCTGTGATCCTTAATCAGGAAAATGTGAATGGGAAACTATGCCCATTCCCCTAACGATGCAAACAGAAGCTGATATAAATGAATACATATTTTGAGCTTTGTATTGCTGAAAATATCTTGTCTTTATAAACTAGACCAGTGACTGATAACCAGTTAATTGTGAACTCCAGGTGCTGAGTTCCAGCTCCTTTTTCAGTTGAAGCTGCATCTAAGTAGGATCTAAAATAGTAGTAACAACAAATAGAGGACTTGACAATCTTTCAATCATTCAAATAAAACTTCATTGCAACAAGTATAGTGCAGCTGATTAAATTAGGAGTTCTATTTTCATCTCATAGAAAAAAGATTTTTATTGGTTTTGTATTTGGGTTTTTTTAAATATATGAAACCTAAAGTGGAGCAGAATTCCCAGGCCAGAAGAACCCCTACTTTAGTGTTAGTCACTTCTTATCCCATTGGAGATTTTTTTACTTAAACCACTAACTGAACTCACACCAATCAGTACATAAAGGATTTGAACTTGCATCTCCTACATCTCAGGATTTCTCATGAGAATTATAGAATCATTGCATTATTAAATTTGGAAAAGACCTCTAAGATTGTCAAGTCCAGCCATCAGCCTAGCATCACCACTGTGTTTTCCAATGAACCGTGCCCTCCAGTGCCATATGCACACATTTCTTTGAACAATTCCAGGGATGTTGACTCCATCACTTCCCTGGGCAACCTATTCCAATGTTTGAAAACTCGTCTGTGAAGAAATTTTTCCTAATACCTAATCTAAACCTCCCCTGGTGCAACTTGAGCCCATTTCCATTAGGCTCTTACAGATTACGGAGATGTTTTAGTTGTGTTTTCTACTGGACATAGTCTGGCATATCAATTCCCATTATATTTATTAATCAGCCTTGCCTGACAAAATTGGAGGAATGCCTACTTCTAACTTGAATCTCAGCACCATCAGGTCTCCAATGGATGTGTGAATGACAACCTGCACCATAGGAAGCCCTCAGGGCACTTCTGGCCTGCAGCAGTTGCCTTAGGAGGGAAGGCTGAGGGAGATGATCTATTTTAAGCTGGAATACACAAGGTTTCTGTGAGAGTTCATAGCAGCTTTCCTGTGCAAGAGGAGGTTGACAAGAGGCAGCCAGGCTCTTTATGGAAGAGGTTCACAGTAGAGTAAAAGCTGGTCGTGAATTGAAGGTCGTGAATTGAAACAGGCCAGTGTCTGGCTGGGAGCATGTAAGGGAACATTTCTTTCTTTGTGATTCAGGCTGCACAGCGGGGTTGGGCAGGCTCCATTCTTGGAGGTTTTCAAGACCAGAATAGCAAAGCAATCTGAACAACCTGGTCTGATTAAATAGCTGAGTCTGCATGGAGCAGGATGTTAGATTAGGAGGTTAGATAGACCTCCTGAGGTTCTTTCCGAGTGGAATGATTTTTTGAGTCTGTGATCCTGTGAACTGTATGGAAGAAGCACATTTTTGAGGGCTGTAAAACAAATCCGATGTGCTCTTTGACTGTGGCAAATTGTTATGATGTGAAAGATTCAAAGCTATATATGTTTGCTTTTGTTAATGATTAGAAGTGCCTTTTCATTTTGAAATTCTATGATTTGACATTTGAAGTATGTAATATAATTTACGAAATATGAAGAGTGTTACAACTGTAACATATAAAACACAGATGAACATACCACAGCCTCAAGGTAATCCATTTCTTGCTTTATAAGCCAGAAATACTTGTGGAAGTATCGTAGTATTCCAGAGTGCTACACTGTGCAAACAGATCTCTACTCCTAGTTTACAGATGTGGAGCAAAAATATGTGGTTAGACAGCCCCTTAAACACTGCACATGTGGGGGTTGCAGGCAGCAAGTTGTTCCAGATAAAATCACAGTAAAGCTGTGATTGGCTTGCTTCCACTTTGTCATTTTTCTGACAGTGTATCATGATTTGACACGTTTTGGGGTTTTTTTATACCATTACATCTGTATGAGGAAAGCTTCAGATTAAGGACCTTTTCTGACTTCAGAAAAGAAGGACAAGCAGACCTGAAGAGCTGCTCTGTTGGAAAAAAGCATGTACATGAGTTGTATCTAGTAAGGTGCAAACATGAGTGTTTGGGGAATTTACACTTTGCTTTAGCTCCTGGCATTTGTGACATTCATTATTAAGCACAGTGAAACAATAGAAATTACTTTTGTAACTTGCTATATTTGCTGTGAAGAGGTACTCATCAGTCTTGCGGACCTTTGAAATAATTGCACTCAACAGCTGACACTGAGGTCAATCGGAAGACAGGGAAAAATATCTTGGGAAATGTCCAACTTCTTGTAAAAACTGGTTATGAGCAGCACACTGCCAGTGGACCACCAGCACTCATAAATAATGATAGCACAGCTTTTGTTTGGCTTTAACTCAGAACTAACTTCACAGCTTCAGTCAATTACTGGAGGGTGAGAAAGGCAGAACAGGACTGAGAGAGCTTTTTTGCTTTACATGACATGCCTTACAGCACATTCAAGTCTCATTTAATCATGGAGCCATTAAGGTTGAAAAAGATCTCCAAGAAGGAAAAGAAATCCAACCTTTATTTACGTGAACCGGTTTTGCATTCTGATACAGTGAAGGGGTTTATGCTGTTTTACCAGGAGGAAGTGGGATCATCCCTAAACCATTGAACTTGGCAATGTGAAGGCCATTTGGAGCCTCTGCATGTCTGGGATTTCATAGCTGCATTGAGGTCATTTGTTGGACCTGTGTACCTCTCTATTCCCCACCATGCTAGATGATGAAGTTCATCAACCTAGAAGGAGCTTATTTAATCACATAATCACTGTGGGGTGTTTTATCAGTCTTTATATGGACATTTTGTAGTGCAAAATGGTAAGGTAAGCTAGATTTTATCTACTACATGTTTTCTTTGAAGTTCACTCCTTAGTATGAAAAGAGTAATGTGGTCCTTTCAGACTAGCAGCCAATGTTGAGCTGTTTCCTGCTATGTTATTCTTTCAACACTGTAGGATAGTAGGTTTAATATTGCTAAATAGAGGCATTATTTCCAAATATTTTTTAGCAATTGCAAACAATTATTTAAGCAATTCTGTTCAATTGCCATAGCACGGCACATCTAGACAGCTGTGTGTTCTAAGAAAACAATTTACTGTTCTTTTAGCCCATATCCTTCTCTTTCACCTTTCCCCTTTCTGACCTTCCCTCAAGATTTCTTTTGTCTTTCTCATGTTGGTAATATGAAAAAAATGATTGGAAAGAGACAAGAAGTTCTCAAACATGAATACTTTTCTGTAAGTGTCCTCCTCTGATTCAGTCATGCAGAACCGCCATTTTTATGAGAAAGGGTTATTAACAGATTAGGGGGAGGATCAGCACAGCAAAATTACTCCACATCTGTGTATTCCTATAAAAAAAGACTGTAAATTTTATACAATTGCTACTCTTGTCAGATGATAAAAAGGCTGTAAAAACGATGTGGAAGGAAGGAATTAAAATGAAGTGAAAGCAAGATGACAACATCCTTGCACTAATACTTAATTTAACTTTTCTTAAATTACTATCATGTATCTAACATAGATTACAGTACACAGTACATAATGGAATCTAATGTATGCTTTATCATAATAAACTGTAATCTGATATTTACTGGAAGAGATCCTTTCCGTTATCTCAGTCCTTTTGTCTGTGGTAAATCCTCTAAGTCTGATTCAAACTGGAAATATTTCAGTTTTCTGCAACAGCCTAGTCTGCTGCAAGGCCAGAGTCTCAATGTCCACAGTAAGTTCTTGCAGCTCTTTGCCACATGGAAGAGAGCTGGCACTGGAGAGAATCTGGTTTTTGTGGTTGGTTCAAGATTTGTACGGCTTTTTGTGGAGCTTTTTTACTACTGGGCAGATACTCTGCATAAAATTCCTGTTCAAGATAGCCAGTATCTTGCTGAGGAAGAGTAGGAAGAAGAAAAATAGGTGGTTAAAAACTAAGAGTATGGGCCAGTTGAGGGCGATGTCTCAGCTAGAGTGTTTGTCTAAGGCAAAAATATTGAAACAATAATATTCAATCCATTATTTTAGAGCTGCTTCAGGGAGCATTGCTTGTAATCAAATAATCCCTTCAGTCAGGAAAACAATGTGAGTCATGATGTGTGAGAGTTTGCTACAGAATGTGAATGTATCTGTGCCTACTCTGCTGAAAAAAAACTTGTTCCACATCTCCAGAAACCTGAATTTACAGTAATTAATTTTATTAGTGGACACAAGAAAGTTAAATACTGAACACCTCACAGGCTGACTCAAAATACATACGAAAGGTGGAGGAGTCCCTAGCTCTACAGAGAGTTATTTCTTTGAAGTGCTGAATCTTGGTGAGTTTCACCTGGCCTGGATCATTGCCCAGATCCAAGTGTAGCCTCTGTCCTTACAAGAAAAACAGTAGTTAACATGCTTCTGACATTTCAGGGGAAACAACCTGAGTCACTTTGATTCAATTATGTTTGTTGTGCCACACTGGCTGCATTATCTGCCTCCTCTTTGCTCCGCAGACCTGAAGCAAATCACAGAAATCTTCCAGATGTCTTCCTATAAAGGGAATTTCTGTATGAAAGTATTTCTGTAGGTCGCGGAAATTCAGTGTCCAATCAGATGTAATTAACTGCCTTAATACCTTGTTGAGGGAGCCTAAATTTTGATTTTTAAGGGGTTTTTTCCTATTCCCACTATGTCCCATCTCTGGGCTAATGTGATCTCAATATTTATCAAAACAAGACTTCAGCTCAGCATCACTTACCATGCCTTGCCTATAAATATAGTCATTAAGCACATTATTTGGTTTTCAGAAATAGTAGGTTTTTCTGAGGGAGGCCTTGTTCAACTAGTGGCTGCTTGATTATTTTACCCAAATGAAAAGTACATGTAGTAAATTACTGCAAGAAGGATGTTGGAGAAAGCAGGGCAAATTCTAACTTCAGCCTGCTCATTTGGCACTAACTGCATGCAATCTGTTTCTGTCCATGTGTGAGAGCTACCTGCATGCAGTCTGGTGTTCAGTAAGCCATCGAGCTGTAAGCCTGCATTTTCAGTCTGCTGTCCACCAGAAGGCAAACCTTAATCAGTGTCTTTTGAAAGAGGTCATGGTTAGTAAAAATCAATTAAATTCGCTTCTGTGATTATAGCAGCCAGTGTGCTGCAAATTCACTAGTCAATTTCAACCCCATTATAGTTTAGAAAATAAATCACTGCATGGCTAGATTTTTACCCGTCTTACTCCTGTCTCCCATCTGTGTATACTGAATGAGTATCTGGGGATATGTGAAATTTAGTGCTGGTCATAGCTTTTAGACATCAATGAAAATATTCTAACTCAAAAGCTCTTTTGAATAAAATATGTAATGATTTTCAAAGTCAAATCAGTCCTTCATTGCATCATTTTTTAAATGGTAAGCCACAGTGCGGTATAAGGGAAGCATAAATGATAACCAGATTCTGTCTGTAAATATATTTATGTTTTCTGTTATGATGCAGTCTCCATTGTGAGTGTTTTCCAAGAAACTTTAGTCTCAAAGGATGTCAATTTCTTTCCTTTCAAGTAATTTTATTTTTACAAAAGCTTTTAAGTGAAGAGGAAGAAAGGAGAAAAAAACCCTATCACTTCTTAAATCTTCCCATTTTCTGACTCTCTTTCATACATAAAGTCACTGTCATCCTTTCTGCACTACCATGGGCTTATACAGCACATCCCGAATATAAGTAGCTGCAGCTGGAGTTACGGATAGTGTTGAATGGAGACCTATCCCATGCACTGCCCATGTGTCCTGGACATTTGCACAGATACTTTCTCTAGTGTTGTTTACACATTCTTAGATTTAACCCTCACATTTTGTTGTGTAGGCAACAATGCTCTAAACTTTACATCAGTAATAGGTTTCTCATAATGTATTTGCTGGTTACAGTTAGAAAGATTTGTGTAAATGCTCTCTGTCTAAAAATATACTTTCTCAAGGTCTCTTGACTCACTTAAGCAAATGGCCTAATATCTTAATAAGAGAAGGGTCTGATCTTTGGCCAGAAAAGCCTCAGAGATTGATTCTTTATCACAGATGGGTCCTTTGTCGAAGGTCACTTAAAAACAGAGCCAAATACAGAAGGGCAAGGCAGCTGCTTGCAAGACTGCCAGGCACTATGACCTGCCTCCCACAGAGCTTCTGGGAAATCTCAAGATACAGGGATCACCCCTGTCCAGAAAGGGGGCATTGCAATGAGCGTACATTTCAGGTGACTTTTCTTCTTGGCACCTTTCGGATGAGAAGCAGTAGGTGGATGAGATAGCCTTCCACAGAAAAACTCTAAACATTAAACTGTGTTTGCTGCATCACAGGGAAATGTTCTACCAGGGAAATACCAATTAATGCACTGCACGCTCCCAGTAACATGTCCTGAGAACACCTATTAGACAAAGCATTATTGGCAAAGGGATTTTTAAACTGTTAGTGCTGAAGGGGCTGACTTACATATCTCTGTGAGCTATGGGTGGCTTTGCCTATCCTCAGTACAAGAAAATTAGGCACTTAGGAGGATGGTGGTAACTGAGTGAGAGTTTTGAGATGAGGGTGAATAGTGTTGGATGGAGCTCCAAGGTACAGAAAATAAGAGGCAGAGTTGTGAATTGGACTCAAACATCCTAAATACCTCCTTGGAATCCTAACCCTCAGTATGCCCCAGGCCCTAAATAAAAAGTCAATTGATGTACTTCATCATCTAAAGGGTTTTGTTCTAGAAATGAGAAAGAAGTACTTTTGGTATGGTATACTCCAAAACACTAAGTTCATATCTGCAAGCCTTGCTTACTGTGAAAAGCAGCTTTAACAGTAGTGTTGGCAAATGTATAGCTCATTGGATGAGATCCTTGGCTATCATGTTTTTTCAATGCATTGCGTTCATTGTCAGAGTATTTCAATTTCAGAATTCATGAAGGAACAGTAATGCTTTTCAACTCATTCTTTCTCTCATCCCTTTTCATACTTTCTGAATACAGTGATAATTGTTCAGTCTGAGAAGTTCTGCTGTGTTTGTCAGAGAAGTTCTGCTGTGTTTGTCATGGCTGTGATATAAAGGTCTCAGCCTAAAATCAAAGGGACAAGGCTAGAGCTCTAGTGCCTCTTGCACACAGGAGGCTTAGGGTATAGATCTCTCTGCAGTGTGATCTGTGAATATCATATACCCTGAGCATGGGAGAGTAGAAATAAATGCTCTCCTTAAAAAAAGTCACAAGGCTGTGGGATTTCCCAGCTAGTATAGAACATTTTTTACCTAATTACCAGGGAAAATAGCCAGGGTCCCATCAGCACTTTATTGAGAGACCCATAAATACGTAATAATTCCTTTGGTTATCGCTTAAAACATTTACGTTTTTGCACTGTCAAAGCACATGGTTTTCTCAGACTATTCCCTATTTTCAGATAGTGGACTTGGCAAAATTCAACTCAGTTCACATTCAGAGCTTGCACTTAAAACAATGGATGTAAAGAAGAGGACTAAATAGGAATTGAATACTGATGCAGCACTTGGAGTCTCCAGGTCAACATTACTGTATCACTTTTTAAACAAAAAAACCACCAGAACATAAACAGCAAAATGCCTCTCTTTATCTGCTATTCCTTGTTCCTGTTTTATCTTCCTTTTTAGGGAGGAAGAAATACTAAATTCTTTTAATTCCTTTTTTTGTCTTGCTTGTGTACTTCGTTTATAAAGCATATGAGCTGGAAATCATCACTTTTCTTGCTCAGGAAAAATATCATTAGCTTCATGAGGAAAACATGTTTTCTAAGAAAGCACTTGAAAAATCCTGGGAGATGTTAACTACAAATACTGAAAAAAACCCCTTCTGTAATTACCATTAGGTATGTTTTGAAAAGTTTTCCAAGATTTAGGTTTATAATATTCTGTTCTTAGTGGAGTTGGAGTTGGATTTCACATTCAGTTGTCTTTGTTTGATTAATTCTACTGGATCTCCGAGCTGTTCAGAATGATAATTCACAAGACTTTGCTAGATTAAGAGTCATGCATTTTAGGTCTCGTGAATATTTTTGTTCTATGGCTCACAAATGCAGCACTTTGAACTGTTTGGGAGCAGGAAGGCAGATAGGGTCTAACTGATGTCATGTGCATATAAAATGGAATTGAATCAAAATCCTTCATAGATTAAAAGGATTGTTTTATATTCCCCATGCACATAAAAGATACTAAACTAGTGTTATGAAACTTGTAATATTTTCTCAAAACAGTTTCATAGGTTTCTGTGAGGTTACCATTCTCAGTGCAGAAGAAGACACAGCATCTGCTGTAGTGTCAGGATGAAATTTATTTGTCCATATAAACAGTAAGTGCTTTAAGTCTTTGTGGAGAGGCACCTACTGGGATTTTCAAAAGCTGTGTGGCAGTTAGTAAAGGTACTTTGTATTTATGACAATCTTCAGTAAATGGTTAAAGCATGTGACATTATTCTCAAAGAAATTTTATATGCAGAAATTTGTGATTGAGAAAATCATGCTATTTCAGGTGTGCTTCTATTCTTAAGAAACAGTAATGTTAATTATAGCAAGAACATGATTAACACAATTAAGAACTTAAAAGCAAATTAGATTGATGGCTGTACCTTGTCCACATATCAAACTGTTCTCTGATACCCTGACAACATGACCAGTATCTCAGCTTTTCATATAATTCCCAGTCTCCTACTGATGTCTCTGTGTTGCATTTTCCAACCCAGCAGTGCCCAGAGCCCTTTTCTAAAGTGTTTTTATGGCCCCTACTAGATATGTGTGGAACTGAACATCTCATAGCCTTTTAATGTGTTATTTGTGACAGTCTTTGGGGTCATTGGGGAGCTATTATCCCATATTTGCAGATAGAACTTATTAGGTTCCTTAAAAAACGCTGTGGTGGAAGTTTGTTTCCTTTAAAACATAGCTGCAGCACAAGGACACGTTACTCCATCAGTTCATCCCATTAATCCTATATTCTCTGTTTAATGGCTTTGTGTGTCTTTTGATGTAGACAATGTTTTATATATGCCTTCAACAGTGCTTGATGGCTAATAATAGTCATTGTTTCCCATCTGACAGCAGTAGCGAACTGAGATTTCCTGGGAGAATGCCTCTCCTTATGACAGGTCTCTAGACTTATTTTGTACACACACACATTTCAGTTCAATTGAGTCAATTTGGGTGTTGAACTGAACGGGCCTGAACCTCTGGGTCTTCAGAGGTTCATCTATCACTGAATAATGCAGCTGGACAGAGGGAGACAGGTGAATAGAGGTCAATATGCCAACTGTTCTTCATTTATCCCTGCCATATTAAGAAAGTTGGTAGAGTGGAGCTAATCCATCTGCTCATAATTCAATATTCCCAAAATCAATATTCCCTAGCAATAAGATACAGTTTCACTATTTCATGAGCTCACTCTTTGACTAATTTTATTGGAAGTTCTTCCAAGCATCATTTTTAATCACTTTTCATGCAGTTTTAGTTATGTATAAAATAGTAGAAAAAGATGGACTAAAGAGACATGAAAGGATTTAATGAGAAACTCAGGTCTGCTTAAATAGAACCAGACCAAATAAAATTCAGTCAGCGAGCCTACAAAGACCAACAGAGAAGTGTTCTAAATTACCTCTTTCACATGAAGCTTTATTCTGTCATGTCTAAAGTGCAGTGAAAAGGAGTAAGACAGCCCTGGCAGCACCATGAGAGGAGGCAGGGCTGCAGTGCCTGGAGGAGGTGGCTGCGTGACCTGCCAGGCTGATGGGCAGTGCTGGCCAAGGGACCACAGGGTCAGAGCTGACAGGGGCAGGTGTCTCCTGCCTTCTTCACCAAGAACGCTCAGTGGGGTTTATCTCATCCAGTAGTTCTCAGCCATGCATAGGTTCTGGATGTTAAAAGGATGCAGAATTTTGGCTGTGTATTGGTTGTATGCAACACTAAAAGGAATTCCTGTGATCTTAATTATATTTCTCTTGTTATTTAGTTTAAAACATTCTAATACACTGACCCTTTATTAGACTGGTAGGGGTAGTCTTCAGTGAATTGGGCTGTGTACAATTTCAGAAATGAGTACTGAAGCAGAAGTTGCCTGGTTTTCAGTGTTGATTGTTAGGGGGTTTCATATAAATACAAGAAGGACTTCTATTAAGCAAGCTGACTGTAGAGCGTGTATACAGGCATCCTGGATGGGAGTTTCCAAAGCATTCAATTCATTAACGTAAGTCTACTTCCACCAAAAATTATGGCTTTAGCTACAGCTTTGAATGAACAGAGTTGGGTTATTCCAGAAAAATACTGAAAACAATTCCTTTCTATTTGAAAATGCCTTTTTGAGCTCATAGGTAGCAGCAGGTGTAGATGTTAAAAGTAACTTGATTTTTGTTATGGTGCTCTGTCACTGCTGGAGCACCAATTGTTAAAATGAACACAGGTGGACGTTTTTTCCCTATTGGTATGACTTCTCCCAGGAAAGTCAAGGGCTTCTTACCTTCTTTCCTTTTGCTGCAGTTTCAGAGTAATCATTTTTTCATTAGGGTGGAGGTGGTGAAAAGGTACAACAAACAATTAAAAATCCATAAATAGTTAAGTTAGATTCTTTAATCAAAAGCATCACTGCATGTACAATGGTCATCACTATATGACATTCATGACATCAGCTGCATGAGTGTGGGTCATCTTTATAATGCTTTGTTTATCTCTGTGTCTCCACCTGTGAGATTTTAAAACTGGTTGTGATTTTTTTTGCTATTTATATACACCTGAGTGAAACTATGGATGTACATGTATATGCATAAGTTTATAATTGAGAGGAAATATAGTGTGGTTATTGAAAGGTGAACTAAACAAACAACATTCTTTTTAAATTAGGCATCCAGACTATAAATAAGAGAAACAATTAACTAATAACCCCAAATATTTTGAAGGTAATATTTGAGAAAACTCAGTAAAGTAACAGACTTGAAAATCTGTTTCATCTCTTAAAGGCTTAAACTTTATGAAGAATCAGGTTCACTATAGTGTGATCTGAAAGAGACAAGGAAATTGTCATTTCACATAGCAGATAGAATCCAGGAATGTTCACTCTCTAAGTATCAACTGATGTTGATTAAAAGCTATGTAAATGTGCAGAAGAAAGCTTTATTCCTCTTTTATTTGCTGGTGTCCAGAAAATCTTCCATAAAGATAAAAGAAAGTTTACTAGCAAAATGCCACACCGATCTTAAAGTCAATGCTAAATGTGCACTGAAGTACATAATGCAGGGGAATTTTTCTTTTGATTCTAATCGAGACATTACAAGGGCCTTTTTATGTCTCCCTTCCAAAAATGAAGGTTTGCAGGAAGAACAGACATGGAGCAACAACTACCATTAAAGTTTACATGTCTGGCTCTCATCTTTGCTGTGAGTGATCTTTTGTAAACATACCTAAGATCACAAGATGTTTCATCTTTGGGCGAGGCAAGAAGGATGTCATGTCACCACTGCACCTGAAGAAAACAATAAAAAATCTACATGCAGTTAGAAAAACCCTCAATGTGCCGTACATTTATGGAGCTGCAGTAAATCTGTAGCTGCCATAGATTCATTTTGCATATTATATTAAATCTGTCAATGATGGTAAAGGATTGGTCTCCTACAAAGGTAAAAATGAAACAAATAAGTCTTGTTCAGGGATTCACAATCTCTCATGACATGATAGTTTAGATGTGAATTACAAAATAAATGCAAGCAGTGTCCTTTACTTTGGAAACGCAGCAAAGTCAAAGGGAATCAGTTACATAGTTCCCTGCATATTGGTTGTAATTAGTAATAAACCAGCAACGTGAAATTGTTGTTAATGGTATTGCCCAAGAAATGTGATTAAAATAAAATTTTGTTTGCTTAAACACATACCCTGGGCAGAATGAACAAGAAAATCCCTGTTATTTTATGGCACTATGCTGAGGGCAATGGCAGCATATTCAGGAATTTGGGGCTTTCTTGTGAAGTCCTGTGCATATTGTTTCACTGCAAGGTCGGAACTTTCTGATGTTTATGTTAGTTGAAGTTATACTGTCAAATAGCTGTACAGTGTGTCCAGACCCAGAGACTCCAAAACACGGTTTTATACTAGAAGATACTGTGCCATTCATTTTGTCATAACAGCTTTCCCTAGTTAGAGAGATTAAGCAGAAAACAGGACAACCCACACATAACCACTGTTTTGATGCCTATTTATGCACAGATATTACCGTAACCCTTTGAAGTCACTGGGAAGATTTTGTTTTTAGGGGTTTTTTTCACCACCATGGACTTTAATGAGATCAGAATAATTGTGAGACAACTATTTCACTTTGCTTTTTGATTGCATAATCAAGAGCCACCAGTATTTACAAAATTCCAAGATGTGTTCATATTGCTACCCATATCAGTGGCACATATTCCAGTAACTGTCAGCACCTTGACCCTGTTAGGACTTAATTGTCTTTTACTCATTGGTGCAATTTAAGCATTGCATCCTAGATGTAGCATAATTTCATGGCAACAGTGGATGATATTATATAACAGTGGTGAAATTAATTTTAATATCATTTTAGAAAATAGGAAATTTTTCCTTTTAGCACCTGTATCTCCTGAAGCTAATTTGGGGCATTTCATCACAGAAATGGATCCCATATGACTACAAAGAGGCATACAAAATTTCTAAGGGCAAATAGGTAGAGATTGTACAATATGTAGAGACCACATGATGTTACATGAAAGTTATATATGTTAGCTTTAATAAATTTTCTTATATCTTTAGCAAATGTAGTATCTTTTATGTTTACTGTGGATTGGGATAATTTATTGCAAAACGTTTGTCTGAATGGAAAAAGGATTCTAAATTTCATATTAAACTATTTATTGAAGAGCTAAGGATGAATTAATTGCAGAACCACCCCAAATAACTTTTTTACTCTTGAAGAGGATTTCAAGGTGATGTGGATGGGCGCAGTGATGTCATTTTCACAGATTTTATCTTAATTCAGGACTGCGGTTCCAAAATTCGCCCAGAGGAGTCCTGTGGCTTGCAGCCTCTCTCTCATGAATACCTCTCAGCAATTTCACAGACAGTGTTTAAGACCTGTGAAGCTGGAGACACAAAAGGTTTGTACTTTATCCCCCTTTTTTCTGAAAATTAACTCATTCACCTCTTCAAAGAAAAACTAGAAACACTATTAACTCTTTTCTATAGACATCCACTAACCTACGCACCATAAATTGAACTAATCACTTGTAATAGTTACTGATTTTTAAAATCAGATTAATTTGTTTATTTGAGAATTTTTTGTTTAATAATTTTCTAATCAGTGATCCACCACTGCATGTGCTATTGTCATATAGTCTTTAAAATGCATTGAAATATTCCATCAAAACCACTTGAAATAGAAATGCTTTATCCTAAATAGAAGGGATTTTCTACTCAAAATAAAAATTAACTCTAGAAAAAGAACACAACACTTAGATCCATTTGAATTTTATATTTCCACTGCTATAATAGAAACACAAAACTAGTTTTTAATTTTGCATATATTTATACCATAAAAAATGAGGGGGACAAATAAGAATGACACAATAACCAATACAACCCAGACATGTCTTTGGTTTAGTGAGAACTCAGGTTACAACTGATTGTCAAACAGGTACTCATGTGAAAGTCACAGCTTCATGAAGATTTGTTCAAGTGTACTTTAACTACTCAGGTGTGGGGTCTTTTTCATATTTAAGTTCTTGCTGTATTGGACAGTAAGTAATTTTGTTCAATTCTCGATTAGAGAAATGAAAAATAAACCAACTGTCCTCTGTGGTCTACTGACACAACTGTATTCTTTATCTTGCCATAGACAGGAGCAGCCCCTCACAGCAGTAAATTTGCACAAACTCGTTGAATAATCAATAAAAATAACAGGAATGTGGGAACTGCCTGACTGCATCACTTCATGTGAAACAGAGGCATGTAATAAATTTGTGTTATATGGAGGGAATGCACAAAAGAGACACTGCTGTTCCTAGCAGCGTATTTTAATCACACAAGTTGTGAATCATTCTATGCAACAATATCAGGACATAAAGTTCAAAACTAGAAAGCCCAAACCAAATCCACTGAGTCCTTTCTCAGGCAGACAATCTCCTTCTCCTGATGTGCAGCATGCTCCTTTTGAATACTGAATCTAGCTGAGTGAGGCTGAATATAGTATCTTTTGCAGCCTTATTGTGAATAATATACACAATTAAAGTTCAAACAAAGTTTGGGAGATGTATACTCAAAGGACAAGTATATTAAACAGGGAAGAATAATTTGTGCTTATAAAGTGCATATTGCCAACAGGTGTTTAATGAGCCTAGAACTGGGGTTTGCAGTATCTGGCAACAAGTGGCTGTACAGTTTTAATGTGTGTCTCAGCTCCCAGCTGGAACTGGAAAGCATGGCTTCGTGTGGGAAATCATTCCAAATTTGTAACCAACAAATGGTATACCAATCCTGGCAATGAACAATGGCAAATGGCAAATTCCCTGCTAAAGCAGGAACATCTCTTAAATAAGTTAATTTTTCAGAGAAGCCAAGCAATGTCATCTCCCCTCAGAAATCAACTCAAAACTTCTACAGAAGTAAGGTGGTGTCATACACTGTTCTCATGCTAGGAAACAGCTTAGTTTTATATGGGGATACTGAGGTACTACTACAGCAAAATATATCTATGCTGAGAAAAGCTGGTGTTTGAGCATTCATGGACAGAGGCTGAGGTGGAGCATCAGAGAGGAAACCTTACTTCTTCTGACATTAATGGTAAAATTTAGAAGGCTGCTTTATAGTTCAGTACAACCAGGACTTCATGACTCATTTCTAATCTTTTGATGTAGAGCAGAGGCAGTAATTCAGGGTCTAACCATGACAGAAGTGACTTCCTCCTCTCCTAGTCACCCTGGCACTATTCTTTGGAGGAAGCTCCACACCTTACCAAATACACACTTAATTTACACAATTTCTCTCTCTCTCTCCATCCCTCTTTTAATCAATAAATGCAAATATACAACAGGGGGGGAAGTTTCTTTCCTTCGTGTTTACATCATGGAATGAAATTACGATTTTTCTACCAAAAAAATCTTTTTCTTTCAAAAGTTCTCCTTTGATTCATGTGGTTTGAACCATGCTATCATATGAAAATTAGCTCTTCATTCAATATTTTTGCATTATCAATAATACAGAAGTCAGCAAACATTAACTGTGTGTTTGGCTTCTCAGAGGGAGAGAGAGAGAGAACAGATAGACACCATGAGAACCCCAACATGTGCTAAATTCCTGCAGGTGAATCGGGTTACTGCAATCTGTAGAAATGTGGTTTGTAGACAATTACAAAATCTGGTGGGTAAGATATTACAAATTCACATCTAATTTTCTGTTGCTGTGGCATGTATGTTTTAATTATATCCCACTTTCTGTTCTTCCTACAACTGTATCCAGTCTAAAATAATTCTGTGTGATCTCTCTCTGCATTCAACAGCTGTCTGGATTTGGATCCAGCAGAGACATAATTTGAAGTCCAACAAAATGAATGTGTCCTTTGGTTACAAGGAGTAAATCTCAGTTTGGACATAAATCCACAGGCCTAAGGCTATTTATTCTATAGCAAATCATGTCCTTTTAAAAACAGTTTTTACTTTTGTTTTTCATAGATGCAGCTAGAATGAAAAGAAAAATATTTCCATAGCCTATTCACAGAGAAAAACCTTTCTAAAGGTCTTAGGGTACCAAATAAACACCAAACGCAAGAGTAAACTAGTCATAAATCAACAAATTAGCATCAGTGTAGGTTAAAAATTTAGATTTTGAATTATCAAGCTAGAATACTATTTTCTCTTTCTGTGGATGACTGTTCAGTGCTATAGAAAAACCTTGATTTTAAATTTGAAAGCAAAATATGTGTAATTGTGGCTATGATAATGTAAATGGATGAATAAAAATAAAAGAGACTGAAAGAAAAAGCAAAACTATCAAGTTAAAACTTTCAATTTTCGGCTAATATTTTTTTAAATAGAAAGTAAACAATCCTAACTAATTATTTTGAAAGTCTATATTTTTTCATGCTGTTTTATGAGAACAGTTTTAGGGAGTACTGGCAATGTTTAATCTCATATCTTAAGCAGAAGATTTATGTATGCAACTGATAACTACCCTAATGAGCCAAAAGTCCAGCTTTCACTCTTCCTGTGGAAACCTCCTGCTTACAGGTTTCCATAAAACTTTGATTATGCCAATTTTTATTTTGTGAAGAAACTAACAGTGTATCTTTGTTTCTTGCTCTTATTCACTTAATTGTTGGTAAACTTGCCCTTGCCTGGTAGAGCCAAGGTTAATGTTTTTGCCTGAAGCACCAAAAAATGCTGCCCGATTGAAATGGTGCTCAAAGCTGGATTATGAGCTGCTAACTTATATAAGTGAGGAAAGAGCAACTGAAAATTGCCATAGAATATAAGCCTAATTTCCAAACTAATACTGTTTGCAATTTTTCACTGTTGTCTTCTTTTTCATGAGATTCATTTTATCTTTTAACACAATCCTATTTTTGAAGGTTAAGAATTCATTGACCAACTGCTGTGAAATTGCAACAGGAAAAGTTCAAATTAGTTGGACTCAAAATGCAGAAATTTACACACATCATTTAAAAACTCTATGTAAATGTAAAACCGGGAATTATTCTGTTAGCACTAATGCTTAGTGCTTCCTATAAATATGAATTTATCTGCATATATCCGTGTTCTCAAATCTTTTTTACATTTGCCACTAACCTTTAACATATGCCAGAGATTGATCTATTTTTTTCATTAATATGCCTAGGGAGCTATTGAACATAAACCAAACTATTTAAAAGAAGCTTTTCAAAAGTTACTTATCACTTTCAGTTGCCAAAGTTTAAACTTTTATTGTTCAGATATTTTGGCTCCTCAATATTCATTTTATATAGTTCTACTTTTCTAGTTTATTACCTAAAACCAGATCAGCTCGTAAAAGTATGGGATGTTAAAAAGAAAATTCCATGAAATGAGGGATCTCATATGTTGTAGACATTGCCAGAACTTTTATATATTTGGGTTGAAAGAAAAATTACAACATCGGGGAAAAAATACCGAGTTTTCATGTAATTTTAAAATATAGGTCATTGCCTGAAACATCTCTCGGGTCATTTATTAAGACCTCTATAGTAGTGGCAGGGTCTGAGTCCAGACTTCAAACCAACCGACCATTCTGTCCCTGCTCTCAAAAGGTACAAAGCAGTAAAAGGAGTTTGCATGGCACCTATTGCTGGATTATCAGAGACCTAGCACTTTTCTCAATCTCCTCATGAGAATGCTGTGAAGCTGGGAATGACCATTTAGTCATAGATTGCAAAGTGGGAGCCAAAGGCAAGATCCACAAGTGGCAATAGAAATCTTGGGGGGTCAAAGTATTCCTGGCCCCAGTGGTGGCCAGGAGACCACAGGCTGGAACAAGGGACCTCAAAGCCAAGGGAGGGCCAGCATGAGTAAGGGATTCACAACAGCCAGCATTGGGAGGCTACAGTAACAGAAAAAGTCTAAATTTAGTCTCTGGTGTCCCAGCTGAGCAGGGTATTCATTTGGAAGAGGACTCCTTGCTCCAGAACCTGATTATCCCCTTTGTAACTTCAGATAAAGATTCAATTTAACCCCTTGATAAAAATTCTATGTAGGATCTTGCTCAGGGACCAAAGTTCAGATCTCTCTTTTCACACAAAAATTACCAGGTTACAAACATGTTATTTTCCTGTCCCAATGAATCTTGAACTTTAAAGTGGTTCTTAACCGAGTGGGGAATGTTTCTCCTAACAGCTGCATGATTAGGATGCAGAAAATGCAAGTTTGAAACTCCTCCGAGCAAGAAGCAAGGGTATCTCTATCTTTCTGTTTGCACCCTCCCACCATGGTCCTGATTGTCCCTCCTTCACTCCTTCCTCCCTCCATGCTCTGAACTGGGCTGCTTGCCCAGCACAGCCTCCATGAGGCACCCACGCCCATGGGAACAGGGGAAGCTGGGTTGTGCTCACTGAACCACAGTGTGCTCAAAGCCAGTGTCCAGGGTTTTGTTTAGGTTCAGTCTGCTGTAATTTGCTCTAAATCATCTACAAGTGTGTTCTGAGGCTGGTGTGAGCATGTTCTGCACAGGGCAGAAATAGGGGCAGCTGTGCAGGGTACTCAGCAACTGGTATTGCATGGTCATGGCACTGTAGGATGTATTCGTCCTTTAGATGTACCTGTGCGGGCTCCCACACAAAATATTCTTGATGCTTTTATTTAGAAGGACTTCTTTATCTGCTAAGACAACTCACCCTGCTACTTACCAAAACATAGTCATTTGGACTTTTGCCTGAGTGCAAGCACAGGCTGCCTCCCCGGAAATTCCCTTGCTCCTGAGGTAGCAGCTGACTCTCCCAAGGCTGCTGGGATCCTTCAGCCTCCCCCTCAGTCCCTGGCCAGATGAAATGTCAAAAGGCAGCCTTGATATTTTTTGTTGTTGCTTCCTGTGCAGCAGCAATCCATCACACACAGCTGGCTGCTGAGCTGCTGCCTGGTAGCAGTGGTGCGGACAGACTCTAAGGCCAGGTCTGATCTCCAAACATTTGACTTTGGGGCTGTTTTCTGGGCTGTGGTGAGAAACACATCTGTGGCAGCAAGGCCTGATAGCACTGACACAAGGGCCTCAGGCCTCTGTGCCCTTCTTTGTGTGCCTTCTGTGCCCTTTAATAAGAACAGAAGTAGGTTTTGCTGGGAGTTACATAGGCACTGGGAGATACCATCAGCACCGTGTACTTATAACAGCTAGGAAAAGTGTTTCTTTTGTTCATCTGAATATAAAGGCAACTCAAAAGTTTTCTGTCTTCCTTCAGAAATTAAATCCCTCAAGCTTCCAGTAGGATTTTGGAAAGGAATAGTTTTAGAAAACCAAAGTAACAGAACCATTTAGCCTTAGATAAGGGACTACTAAAACCCACTGATTTTTAGTAATCCCACTTTAGGCTCCTAATCTTCAAAATCATTTTTGTAAATAAGATCAGGCTCTAATAAATCACATATGTTATTCTTTGCACCTTACTGTCATCTGTATTTGCGTAGTCTGGGACAGCCCTCTGTATTCTCACAAGTTTAAAAAAATAGTGTTTTGGAAGGAAGTCTTAATCTTGCTTCATTTTTATATCAAGTGCTCTCAACCATACACCCAACCTTTAGATGTTTCATTGTAGATGAGAATGAAATCTTCAGACATGTCTGAATGCGTGTATTTTCTTTTTGCATTCAACCTCCTCACCCACTTTCTCTTTCGTATATCCCTTCTGTTGAGAAAGGATAAGCTGCTACAAGAAAGGCAACATGGACTGAGAAATGAACCCACAAACAGCTGTCAAAGTTGACCATTCGCAGCTCTTTCAGGGAAAGGAGAAAACTCCCACCCTAGCTAAAGGAAAAGGGCATAACACGGTGAAACGAAATAGTGTCTTCGAAGGGTTGGAGGGCATTTGATTTGCGGGAAACTCCCATATGAGGTTTTTTACTTATACGTGAATAAAATACTCAAAAATATCTTACTTCCTGTGTAATAAAACTACTCAGAAGAATACAGAGGAGGTGCTGACATTCGCTGCTGTTTTCCAGGGCAATGGATTGTCCCTTGCCTCAGCTGCTCTGACAACAGGACCTGCGACTGGAGAGAAATAACATGGCAGCCCCATGGCTGCCAATACTCTGTGCTGGCCAAGCCCGAGCTCCAGCGCTGCATGGAGGGCAGAAGGGTATGTAACAGGCTTTACATTTTATTTCATTCTTATTTACCTGGATATTTACTGTCCTGAAGCTTTCAAAATATTTTTAAGACTGGTATGTGAGAAAAATCCCTTTTTATTATAACTAGAAAAATATCTGGGTGAAAAATTCACAGGGATGAAAACTAACCGTTGTCCATAATTTAGCCTCATATGCAGACACAGTTGTCTGCTGCCGTTTCACAGAGGATCTTAGGTCACACCACTGGAGTTTCAAGACCTATGGTGTATGTGATTATCAGTCTGACCTGCAGTGAGTACACAAGGACAGCAAATGGAGGACGTATTTGCATTGTTGTCACAGTTTTGTCTCACATGCAATTTGGTTGTCTTCTGCTGCATACCTAATGCATGGCATTGCTTGTGCACACTAATCTTACCAAGTCTTCTTGCACATTCTTTTCTTTTAGTGAAGCTTCTAAAGTGATTGCTTGGAAATACAAGGTCTCCCTAATAAGCATGCTATGACTGTTAAACTGTTGAGAGAGAGCTCTGATCTGAGGCTCAGGTACCTTACTGAGGATACAAGTATCCAGAAAGTAAGTAATTAATTGTTATAAAGCTCTTTAAAGTGCATTGCCTAAGTAATAAAATAGTAAATAAAAGTGGCATTTTGATAAAATCCAAGAGCATTTCCATATAGACAAATACAAAAATAATAGTCTTCAATTAACATTTTCTCCTTCATTTCTGATGAATTTCTTGCCCTGCACGATGTACTTTATTGCCATTTTGCTATATTTCTGCCTGTGGTTTTCTCTGTCACTATAGAGCTGTGGGTTACCCCTGGAATATTTTTCTAAAAAAATATTGCTTTTTATGACTGAGGAGAAGCTTGATTTGCTTCTCATGTACAAAACAAGCTCTTCTGGATTGACCACAGAAAAAAATATTCAAGAATTTGATTGCTTTGCTTTGGTCTTTGATTTCCATGGACATCAGGCTGCTTTGACAAGCAACCACCCTTTGGTCAGGCAATTGAAGGACAGCGGAGGAACAATATGCCCCTATGGAAGTGGATTGCCAGGGTATTGCTGAGAGGATTTGCTGACATTTCCACATCCTGAATCTGATCACTCACATTCACAAGTATCAAAAACAGGACAGCATTTGTAAAGGGTCCATTAAAACCAAGTATATGAAATGAGTGTCGGTGAAGCTTAATTTCTTAATTCAAATTCCATGATGTTCTAACTCTGAGGTCACTGATCTATTCTAGTGTCAGATGACAGCCAGATCCTATGTGAGCTACATTAACACCCTGAGAGACAAATCTCTGTAAAACTAATAGCACTTGTTTCCCATTCTGCATCTTTTACAGAAGTCTCCTGACATTGTCTGATAACCTTTGCTGCTCTGTAGAAATCTGCTGAATTACCCTTGCTACCTTTGCACAGATGTCCCTTTAACTGGTTTATTCTTTTTAAGTCATCACTCTAAAGCATGCTTCCCTTTTGGTATATTTCTCCTATCTCTTTCCCTCAGATGTTATTTTTGTTATAACTTTGTAGTGATTTTAATTTTGTGTGACGTTTTGCAATAGCATTTTTGCTTCTTTTACCAAATAAATAAATGTAGAGCCTGGATCAACTCCTTTGTGTCAATACAGCTTGAGAACTAAGAGAGACTTTCTTCATACCAAAGTCAGATGAAAAAAATGGTTCCCTTCTTGGCTGATAAGACCCTGATTCTGCCTTTGATAAGTCAAACTTTTAAATTACTTTACACTGCCCAAGCGATGTAGTAGAAAAATAATTTTTTTTCATTTGCTCACTGAAAAAGACTTTTGTCTGTGTTATTTAGGTTTAAGCAACCTGGACCTTTTATAAAGGAACTATTGAGAAGCAGGAGGATATAATTCTTGTGAACAAATGCATGTTTATTTCAAAAGAGATTTTGATAACCATCTATAAATATATGTATTTCCTCAATTGTGACTTTAGTTTTGATTTATTATATACATTGTCTCTAAGTACTACAGAGATCACTGACATCTCAAACTGAAGATATCATAGTTTCCTTAATAAAATAAGGAGGAGGTTTCAATGCTGGAAACAAAAGCAGATGTCAAAAAAAAGCATGAGTGCCAAATGAAAGGTCAAAGTCATCATCCCAAGTGAGGACACTGAGGTGATCTGGAATGCTGTTTGATTTACACTGCTGTTTGCTGAAGTTCGCTAAGAACAGAACTCATTCATGTGTCCACTCAAAATGGACTCAACTAACCTGGGTGCGTCTCTATTCAGGGGCTTTGAATACTCAGCTTGTGCAACTTTGGTCTCTGGAGTTCAAAATCCCTTACAAAGGACATCTTTGCTGTTGACATGGACAGAGGAATTGAGTGTACCCTCAGCAAGTTTGCTGACAACACCAAGCTGTGTGGTGCAGTTGACTTGCTGAAGGGAAGGGATGCCATCCAGAGGGACCATGACAGGCTTGAGAGGTGGGCCTCTGTGAACCTCATGAAGTTCAACAAGGCCAAGTGCAAGGTCCTGCACCTGTGTTAAGGCAATCCCAATCACAAATACAGGCTGGGCAGAGAATGGACTGAAAGCAGCCCTGGTGAGAAGGACTTGGGGGTGTTTGTGGACTAAAAGCTCAACACGACCCAGCAGTGTGCACTCACAGCACAGACAGCCAACCATACCCTGGGCTGCATCAAAAGCAGTGTGGGCAGCAGGCTGAAGGAAGTGATTTTCTGCCTCTGCTTTGGTGACACCCTGCCTGGAGTACTGTGTCCAGCTCTGGGGTCCTCAGCAAAAGAAAAATGCTGGCTGTTGGAATGAGTCCAGAGGAGAGCCTGTGAGTGGTCACTTCACTCCTATGAAGACAGGCTCCGAGAGTTCGGCCTGTTTAGTCTGGAGTAGAGAAGGCTCTGGAGGGACCTTAGAGCAGTCTTCCAATATCTGAAGGGGGTCTACGAGAGAGTTTGAGAGGGCATGTAGTGATAGGACAAGGGGGAATGGCCTGAAAGAGGTTAGGTTTAGATATTAGGAAGAAATTCTTTACTCTAAGGATTGTGAAGCTCTGGCAGAGGGTTACCCAGAGAAGTTGTGAACTTGCCATCCTTAGAGGTCTTCAAGACCAGGCTGGATGGGGCTCTGAGCAACCTGGACTAGTGGAAGGTTCCCTGCCCATGTCAGGGGGTTGGAACCAGATGATCTTTAAGGTCCCTTCCAACCCAAACCATTCCATGATTCTATGATCATGCTAAGACATAAACGGCATAAATCTGTGATTACATCTTTTAATTTAAATAGAAGGTGTTAATCTCTATACCATTTTCAGATTTCAGCTTTGGTAGCTGGAGGCTGTTTTCATGTGCTTCTCTGTTAGTTTTATATGGGGGGAAAAAAAAGATTAAAAAAAGCCTACTTATCTTTTTACTTTTAATGAATGTGAAGGGAGACATGCAAAAATTAACCAGTGCTGTGCTGTGTCCCCGATTTGTGTTCACTTCAGCAAGTGATGAATTAAGATGTAAAGGGAATGCTCTTTTTGGCTGAAATGCAGCACATGGAAGACAAACTGTTTTTAAGTGCAATCCTTCTAATTTTCTCATGTTTCATAGAACAATTGCAAAATGCAGCAGATATCTCTTGGTCACTAACTTCTTGTATTCATTTGTCAGTGTTTCTGAAATATATTTATGGTCACCCAAACAGAGCACTTCTTTTCTACCTGCATCATAATTAAGCCTTCAAAAATGCTTTCTAATTTGCTTTCTAACTCCAGGCTGCTTTTATTTCTTATATTGAAATTTATTTGTTTTCCGAAGCTCATCTGTAAAACTATTATCTTTCTCTATAAGAGAAATCCATTTCCCTGGCTGAGTTCCAATTGTTTTCACATCATCATTTACTGCTATTTTAGTTTGTGTGCATATAAAATTGTTTAAACTAAGTTGTTTCTGTGTGTTGTGGTTTAACCTGGCAGGCAGCTGAACACCACACAGCCATTCACTCACTTGCCCACAGGGATGAGGGAGAGAATCAGAAAATAGGTAAAACTTGTGGGTTCAGAAAAAGACAGTTTAGAAGAATGGAAGAGGAAGGGAAAATAGTAATAATAATAAGTAGTATAAGTATACAAAGGAAGTAATGCACAATGCAGTTTCTCAATACCCACTGACTGATGCCCATCCCATCCCAGAGCAGCAGCCACTCCCCCCCAACCAATTCCCCCCATTTTTATTGTTTAGCATGATGCCATATGTTTAGGAATATCCCTCTGGCCAGTTTGGGTCAGCTGTCCTGGCTGTGTCCACTCAGTTTCTTGTGCCATCATCTTCTCTGACAGGGAGGAATGAGAAGCTGAAAAGTCCTTGACTTAGTGTGAGCGCTGCTCAGCAAAAACGAAACCACCAGTGTGTTACCAACATTATTCTTATCCTGAATCCAAACCAAAACACTGTACCAGCTACTAGGAAGAAAATTAATTCTATCCCACCCAAAACCGGGACACTTGGTTTCATAAAAACATAAGACCACCTGTAGTGAAACAATAACACTCAAGCTGGTGGAGACATGAGAAAGTATGTACATGCACAAAAACAGTTTTATGAGGCCTTATTTTGCTTTATGATGTGCTAGCAAGAATAGTCAGTCATATGTTTGTATTTCATACACAGTAAACAGGAAAATTTTGAAGTGCTGAGGTTAAGGTTGTTCTGGCTGAATAGATTTTCTTCTAGTTCACTAGAATCTCTAGTTCACTAATATCAGCAGTCTTTTTTCTCCTCCACTTTAAACTCTAAGGGAAATGAGATGCAGACTGTCTCATTCTTAGGGAACTCCATACATATGTCCTAATTGAATCAAATAAATTTTTCATCATAATAAAATATTATATCTCTATTATGTTGGCTCAACAAAATTCTCTGTAGCTGTGGTTAATGACTTTTTACTGTAAGACATATACAAATGTATTAAGACAATGCTTTGATTTTTGTACAAGATTGATTTTGTACTTTTAAAAATGGGTAAAGGAAAAAGGGTTCTAACAGGTTATTATTTATCCAATTAGCAGTATATAGAAAGTTGGCCTCAACAGCAGGAGGGATATATATTTTGCTTATCATTGAGAAATACTACCCAGAGTTTAGTCATATAATACAGTACCATTGAGTCATGTGTAATTAAGAACAGGAAATATTAAAAGGCAATATTTGCTGAAGTACTTAAAATTCAGCTGTTAAAACAGGAATTTTAACTTATAATTTCTTAATAATATTTTAGAGTTAAGAAGTGTTTTGAACTTACAGGTGTTTAAATTTCCCAAGTGTGGTTAATTTTTAATGATAGGTCTTGTTAAGAAGTGAATTCCACTATGCTTACACAATCTTTCAAAGCCTTTAAGCTATAATGGAATTTTTCACACAAAATATTTGCAACCGAAGACAGTGAAAACATCTGTCTGTGTGGAAGTGTTGTTCTTTGTCTGGTAAAATTATAACCTTGTGTATGTCTGATTGTTTAGTCATCCTGCAGACAAATGCCCCATCAACTCGAACAGTACATGACTAAGTCTTGTGCCGTACTTGTAAAAAAAATGGGATATGGCTTACTCTACGCACCTAGGCCATCGTGTTCCTCATTATTATCATAGAGATAAATAAAGAATCATCCCTGGAGCCTTTTGTTCAAATCATATTAAATACTACATGGCACATGCAACTACAATGAGTTAATCTAATTGTATAGAAATAAATGTGGCTATAGTTACCATACATTCAATTACACTAGAAGATTATTTTGATTTATCAGAACTCTTGGGTTAGTTGAAGGACATAGGTTTTTTTCCTGGAGCTAAACACCACTTACTTTAACCTTCGAGTCCTCCAAGCATTTGCTGAAAATAAAGCTGACTTGCAAAAGGTGGACTTCGAAAGATGCTTTCTGATGGCTTGCATACCACAAAAAAATGTGTTTGGCCAGCTCTGCACAAGGGCGGTTTGAAAAGAGGGTAGGATACCTACAGGTACCTACAGATATCCTCTTCCTCCACTTCAATTTTTTTTTCTTTCAAGGAGAAGAAAAAGAAGAATTTGGGGTTTTTTTGCAGGATTTACACATCTCACATCATGGTTGAACCAATGGTTTGAAGCAGATTGTTGGATGCAGACAAAATCTTAATGAATGGATGCAGAGTGTGTGTGCAGATGTGCTGATGATGTGCTAAGCATCCACCAGCCTGGCGTGCATCAAATTACAAGAAATGCACACCTATCTTTCTATCTCAGATCTTCTTCAGACTTATGAGAGTGCATTCCCTTCAAAATCCCAGCACAGTCTCTAGAGGATGACTGCTATAGTGTCCCATGATGACTGCAAACAGACTTTAGAGCTCTCTCTCAGAGCTAGAGGGCAGGGACCGTAGGTTTCACATACTGCAGTCCTAGTTTTCATACCTTTCAACAAAGCTGTGATTTCACTGTGGAAGACAAAGACAGAGTTAAACAAACTTGTCTGATTCCGGTGATACAGTCCTGATGTGGCTCATACCTACTTGAACAATCAAAGACTTCTTGACTGTAAGCTAATATGGGTACTGTAATTGACTGACACCTTTAAGGATGACCTCCCCTTTTGATCTGTCTTTCTGTACAACCACAAGTCCACTTTGGCCCATTTCTTTCTTTCCCACTTGTAGCAAGCCTTGACTATTCTCTTATCAGACCTGTTTCTAAAAGTCTAAGTTAATTTCCCAAGTGGAACAACCTGTATTCTTCCCCAGTGTGATGTTGCTATCTTTCTCATTCCTGATTTGGAAAAGGGCTGAGTGCAGTCTTATCAGTCTTGTGATGGTATTTGAAGAAGTATGTCAGGCCTTAACAGTTGCCTGTTTCATGATGCTGATTGCTCTAAAGGAATCTGCTCTGACTCCTGTCACCTACTTCACATTCTCAGAACATCAGGACGACAACAATAGGAGTGTGCTAAGGCTCACCTGATATTTTCCTATGGTGCCCAGCATCATGGCATTTCCAGACTAGAGCTGCCACTTTAAGACATGATCATATCTAACTTCTTTCTTCTGGTAGGGGTTTACTAAATGACTGCACATGGTGCGCTTCCATCTCCAGACCTGGCCAGCAAGGTACCCCAGGGCAGCCTTGAAAATTTGGTCATGGGTCCACATGGGTTTATGTGTATGCACCTGGGTAGGTATAGAAAAATTGCAAAGCCCTAAAATGCTAAATCATTTAGTAGTGTAGATTGGGGGATGTGTATGTGTTTTGCTCTAATTTTTACATAACAAAAAAATGGGAAAGAGATCCTAATCTTTGATGCTCTGCAGTGTTTGAGACTTTGGAAATGTTTGCATGACTCTTCACACCTAAATTGCTAGTGAATGCACAGTGTTGGCAAAAAAGACATCTGTGCATCGTGTTCATTGGCATTGGACATGGTTCTTTTCTCCTTTTTTTTCCATGGAAGTTGTTGTCCTGATATTTGAAATCAGTAGTAGATGAGATTAGATCAAATATAGTTAGGAGAAAACAGCTATGAGAATTCTAGTCACACTAGAATGAGATAAAAACATCCCATCTGCCAAATTAGTGTAATTAGTAGCTGAACATGCTCCTTTGCAATTCCCATGTGCAGTGATAACAAAATGGTGTCATACGTTACCAGAAGAGAAGCAGCCTGTATTTTCTACCGACTGCTGTACGTGTGTAACTTGGTAGGGCCTGTTTGCTATTCTGCTAATGATGAGTTGGGTTTTTACAGAAGTGTTCTCACCCACATTACAAGCTAATGATGTCCTTGCCTGTGAATATCTGAGAGCTGCTTTTTAAATAGATACACATCAAGATACTACAGTGATGGGATTATGAAATGGAGATTAAAGAGACATGGATATAGACAGACTGGAGAGATTAAGAGATGTTGCAACCTAAAAGAATTGTTGCATAAAACCTCAAGTTAACCTATTTTAAAATTAGGACATATTCTAAGCATGGACTGTCTTCCCAATTGTAAATAATTTTGTGCATGTGTGTGTCTGTCAGAGAGGGAAAGAGAGAATATCCAACCAGTCCTTCCACGGATCCAAAGATCCTTGACGTCTGTGAGTCATGTTATGCTTGATTTAAAGACGTTTCTTTTGACACGATGTGAAAAGCTGGAAACCCCCTTGCGTGTGAGACAAATGCTTATGCAATACAAGCATGAACAGCAGCTGTTTAAGAATTTCCTCTATGAAGCAGCTTTGAGAGGTTCAGGACAGGAGTTAGAAGAGCCTCTATGGGCTCAGTGCTAGTTTTAATTTGTTTGCTACCATACATAATCTATCAAGGGCTTCTCTGCAGCCCACAACGGGCAAGGCATAGGAATTTGAAGGCGTTGTCATGCCTGTTCTTGGCCCTAACATCGGATGAGGGTATGCTCATCTGAAATTCCTTCTCTTCTGTGGAAAGTATCATTGGTACACTGTTGTGTCTTATTTTTAATCACAATAGGTTAATCATGAGAAGTGGAATCAATTTTCAAAACTGTGACATTCCTGAAGGGAATAGATAAATAGATAAATAGATAAATAGATAAATAGATAAATGTGTTAGATGAGCGTAGTCCAAAATGCCTCTACCCCATAAAATCTCTAAGAAAAGTTTTGGAAATCTATCCTTTAACATGTCATCTTGTGCAGTCTGAATTTAATTTGCATAATCAAATATTCAAGGTGGAAGTGGTAAAACATCAAATCAAATTAAGAAATGAAACCACAAAATCCCAGTTTACAGGATGCCAACTACCCTGAGTGCCAGAGGATGTAGGAGAAGCTGAGTATTTCTGTGCAGAGAACAGGGCTGTTCCTGTGTGATGGCTCTATGGTTTCTTAATCTCAGTTTTACATTTTTGCTCCTCATTGTGGATTTCTGGCTGAGGTGATTGGGATAATTGATTCTGCACAGAGTTTCATTGGCAAACCACAGTGAACTGGGTTCTCCTACTCTTTGGACTTTTCTTCTATTAGTGCTTCATCAGAAGGATAATATAGTCCTATCCACTCAAAATAGGGCAATAGCATTAAAAAAAATCCCACAACACTTTAAATTCTTGTAGTTTGCAGAGATATCTGTTTTTTCAGAGAAATCCACAGAATGAATAGGAGCAAACCCAAATTTGACTTCTTTATTAGTTTTCAAGTTCAGGGTAGCCCAGCAGAGACTGCTATATTTATAGTATTTCTGTCATCCTGGCAGGATTTCTAACTCGTTTCAGGCCATGGTGCTTCCTGGCGGTCACATCACACACAACAGGACTCTATTCAGATTATCCTCCACCCAAATAAGTCCCTTTTCTTTCCTGTCTGAAACTGCAGAAAGGCCATCTCTCTACAAATAAGGCAGCAGCTGCGTCCTTCCTGGGGGTTGTGTGTGTGTGCGTGTGTGTGTGTATTACTTTGGTGTAAATTCTAATGAATCCCATTTATGGAAGAGCAATACATGCTGTGTAGGAACAAACCACATGAAAAACTGAAGGAAAAACTGCAGGAAGCTGCAAGCAGTCATGAGAGCAAGTGTGTACTAGCAATTGGAAGTAAATATAAGCTTAAGCAAAAGAAATATCACCAAGGATGAAAAATGCAGGGCTAATTTTGCAGCTATAGCCATCTATTACCTGTACTTTTTGTCTTCAAAATACATAATACAGCTTTTTATTGATCAAATGACACAGATTTTGCTAAAGGAGAAATTTAGTATTAAGGTGCCTGGTACTGGTGGTTCACAAAGATATTTCTGGAACATTATGAGAAGCATTTAAAAACCTCCCAACTAGCTGTATTCTTTTCTCAGCTTTGGTTTCTGGATTATACAACTTCTAAGTCATATGTTTTTTTCCATCTGAAGATTCTTTTTATAGGTGACTCAACTAACAGGGGGATGATGTATTATCTAATAGAGAGAGTGAATAAGACTCTTCAGGAATGGCAGAAGACCCATGATGTTAAATGTTATCACAATATCAATGAGGGGAAAACATTTATCAGTTACTCCTACTACCCCCAGTTCTGGATGAATGCAAACCAGAGACCGACTTTTGAAAAAGCACTAGAACAGCTGCTGCAGAGGTACTGTGGAAACTCTGTATCTCCCTTGTTTGTATTATCATTCTATTCACAAATGTGTGTAACACATTTTACAATTAAAATCAGTAAACAGTAAAACATAAGGTGCACAGACCATATTGTGTGGTTAAAAAATAGCTGAAAATTACATCAGGCCTCTGTTCAGGGTGCCAGATACAGTTCAGTGAAATGCAAAGCAATGTAGTTAAAATGTTTGCCATCTGTTTAAAGCAACGTGTGTTGTTTTTCTTTTCTGGGTTTCAGGTCACGTCCCCTGGAGAACACAGACCAGACCGTATTAATTGTAGGTGGTGTTCAGTGGCTTAATTCCAATCACCTGCAAATTATCCAAAAGGTGTTGAACAGGTAATGTTATGTACTTGGTGTTATTCCAGTTTTTGATATGATAAATTATGAGAAACAACAAAAAATTTTAAATACAAACTTTTAATTTTTGTTTTTTTCATAGATGTGTACTTAAATGACTTTGAAGAAAATAAAACATGCATTGTCTTTTGATGTGTCTGTTAAGTAAAAAGTTTGTCCTTGTTCTTTTTTTGAAATTGCAAAACAGGAAAAATTTATCAAATATCCTGGTAATAGTCAAATCCATAGGGATGGGCTTTCACCTTCCAGTGGATGGAATCCATTCTCTATCACAGGTAAGCTACTGTACATTTTGAGTGCATTTTCATGGAAGACTTGTAATTTCAGCACTAATTTTGCTGTCTGGTCAAAATATGTTACAACCTCTGCTGAGCTCGTTTTAAGTGGATCAAGGAAGATTAAAGTCTGTATTTGCTCATACTGCTTACTAATAGGGATTCAAACCAATTTCCTTATTTCATGGATTCTGCTGCAATCAGAGAGCCATTTGAGATGCCATACTTGGTCAGCTGTCCCAAGAACCAGAAGAAGGTCCAATACTAATCCTGCTGCCAAAATTGAGAGATCATGCTGGGGATAAGCAGATTGCTCCTCATACCACACCGCGCATAGGCCCTCCCCAGGCTTCCTCCATGGTTAGTTACTGCTGGATCCGATTCACTTGTCTGGCTTGCACAACTCAATAAATCTATCTTAACCCACCTATGAAGCCAGAACATTACAGAGCAGCTGGAATGTACCAATGAATCCAGCCTGTTATTTGCATGTTAATCGGATGTTACAGTCAGCTTAAATCACATCCAAGACTCTCAGAGTAAAAAATGTGCTCATTTCAATGTGCTGTGTAACTCACTCAATTCACTATTTTTATTTACAATTTAGACAGTGATTCTCTATTGAACACACATAAAATGCATGGATGAGAAGCACTGGAAGCCAGAACGGAGTAAATGATGCCTACCAGTGCTGTGTGTCATGCTCCAGCTATTCCCAGGTGTTGAAAAGAGAAAATTATTACCTTTCACAGATTATGTACAGCACTCCCTGTGCGCTGGGGACTGGCGCCCACGTCTTTTTGCAACCATAACACACTGCTGTATTCAGCGTGTGACTTCCTGCTACTCTCACCCTTCTCTTTGTTACAGAGACTGCCCTGTCTGATTTTGCCCATTCTTTCTGTCTAAGTTAGTACTGCCTATCTGCCTTGTCTCTACTGAATGTCTTCTTATTGATTCAAACCATTTTCTTAATTTATCTGGATGACCTAAATAGAATAAATTAAGGAAATTGTTGTCATCAACATGAAGAAACATTTTCATAGCTCCTGTCATAGTTTTCAGCAAAGTTCAGTCCTAGGATGAAGAACTTCAATCCAGGGTACGTGAGGCAAGGATAGAGTATTAAAGGTTTCCCACGAATACCTTTTTTTCTTATTCAATAAATTTTAAAAACTCCAGAAATCAACTACAGTGCATAACCAACATTCTTCTCCCTTTCAATATTGGAACCATATGCCAAATTACCCATGTGGTTTGTATGCTGTAGGCTTCAGGATTACCCCAGCTACTCTCAAATGCCTTTTGTCTGCCATGTCAAATCCACTGTCTTGCCAACTTTATGGCTAACTTTTTTTCTATTCTTGGTCTTCCTGAAGTATATTCAGAAACAATAATCTGTTCTTCAGTATAACCATATTTAAGATACCCATGGCCCTGTACTCCCTTTTAAGCAACTGCCTCAATGAATTTGATTCGAAGCTGAATTTTTCTTTAAAGGGGCAGTTTCACCATTTGTTACAGACAACTTTATAATTGGAATTTTTTTCTGGATTACATCTCATATTAGCTAAGGACATGTTAAAAACCATTACCCAGGAATTATATTTTAAACAATCGTGAAATCTTCCTGTAAAGGAAGCTGCACATCTACTGAAAAGTAATTATAATTTCTGAAAAATCCCTACATCAGTCTTGGAGTAGTAGCTATTTTCAAGAGTGAATTTCTAGTAATTCATGTCTGTAGTATAATATAATTGCTTATTCAAAATGCAGTTTTGCTATTTATTTTCATGACGCAATAACGTTTAAACAGTCCTTCTGACAAGACATTGCAACATTTTATCTGGAATGCAGGCTGAAGTGCAAAACTTGTGGAATGAAAACTTGATTATTCTGGATACAGCAAAAAATTTGGGCTATGAAGTGGTTGACACCTTTGTCATCACCATGGGACGTTACAAAGAATTCCTGCAAGGGAAGTGTGGCTGCCATTTTCATGAGGTAATGGTTTACACTTGTATCATTCCCAGGTATTTAAGAAATTTTAACTGTCAGATCTTAGAAACAAAAAGGCATGTGGTGAGGTTAGCATCTGTCACTCAAAGTTAGGCCTGAATACAAATCATGGGGAAAGCAGTTTGTATGGTGGCACTTGTCCCTCACTGCTCAGAGTGCAAGGCCACCCAAGGACACGCTGAACTGCTGGCCTGGTGATACCTTGAAATAAAAATAAACGTGCCCTTCTGCAAAGGTAACTCATATAAAAGGATGTTGCACAGTTTCCAGGTTCTTGTATTGTTTATTATGTGTTATGTATCTCTGCTGCTTCTGCATGGACTCTGTTTCTCTTTTGACTCAGTCTCACGGGTTTTTGACTGATGCCTTCCTAACTGAGCAGCTCAGCATCATCAAACCATAAGTACAATTAAAATGGAGCTTAAAAGTGAAGGTCCTATCTTACTGCTATGTATCTGTTTTCCTATGTCTGAGGAAAAGTAATCTGGGATAGTTACAGCGATCCACTGTACAAACAGAAGTGTAAATTGCTTATTCCCACTCACACCCATAGTCCTGCTTTCTTGACTAAAATCTGTAGAATTTTCTTGGGAGTGTTATCAGACTCACGTGAGCTCATGTGCCATGCGTCAGCCTCACAGCTGGTTCCCACCTCAGGCTCCACAGCAGCTCCCATGTTTTCAGGCCAATGCCACGGCCTCCATCCCACTTTGGGGCCAACATCAGCAGGTGTGGTTAGTTAACCAGTCCTTTAATCTGTTCTGCTCGATACTTGAGACACAAACACAGCTCAGTCCAAATGAAGCTGGAAAAGAGGGAGTAAGTCACAGAGTAGATATTTATGTGATTGATAAATAGTCCCATGGAGCAAATGCCTCCCTCCATTTTACCCAGACAGCTGTATTGACCCTTTTTTATCTAGAAGCCAGATGTTGGTGGTTTTGTGGGTCATTGCTGCTGGTTACAATTTCCACAGATCTTATGAGTGAAACAGAGAGCTTCAAAATTGAATATTTCAAATGCTTTTTATGGAACTGGGTGGAAAAACAGCAGGGCGTGATCAGTCATCAGCATTTTTCATGTACTCCTCCATCATTTTGTATGAGCTCATGTGCACATTTGGTCTTGCTTCTCTGCCCAAGGAATCTCAACAGAATATGTGTTTCTGGGGAGGATCAGGGGAGAATTTGGCTCACAGAGCGGTTATTAAGGAGGCTTGAGAGGTCATTGTGCCTGAAAGAGCCATAGTTATGCCCAGTAGAAGCCATCATGCACCAAAAACCAGACTTGATCCTTGAGGAAAGCAAAAAGAAAGTCCTTGAGTTCTTTTGATACTTCATTAGTTTTAATAGTTTTGTCATCAGCTTATTTCTGCATCCTGGCAAGTGGAGTTTCATTAGGTGCTGAAGCAGTTTGCACCAGGAAAATGGCATTTTGCCCCAAAGGACAGAGCCAAGAACACTGTGTAAAACCCCAGCACTTTTCATGTTTTCTGAAACCAGATGAGACAGATTAAATCTTGTGCTTTGTACTTTCACTTTCTTTCTCTTAAAAACTGACATTCCCAAAGTCTCAGAAGATGGCACCCCTCGGTAAATGCCATCTGAGCTAAAGCACGGCTGTGCAGGAGTGGAGGACTGGCCATTCTGTGCAGTCAGAAAACAAGAACAGAAATGCCTTCAGCAGTTCTCATTTAGTTCCCACTAGCTGGCTGGAGAGAAAGCTATTTCCCCTGAATGGCCTGAAAAATTGAGCTCCCACCAACCCGTTTCAGAGGGTCTCAGGTGACCCTGACAGCATAGAAATCTCCACCTCTGTAGACTCTACAATCTTTGCTCAGATTTCTAAGGGATCTGGACTTTCAAAGGGATTATACTGAGCTGGGACAAAATACCTTGCATAACCGTGGCGCTTACTGCCCAAACATATTTCTAGTTCTATGCACACATGAAAACTTGATTTTTTATTTACCTCATTCTTTGAAAATGCTTGTGGAGATTGTTCAGCACTATAAAATTATTATAGAAGCTATTTTTAAATTCAGATTTATTTCCTATTTTAATGGCAGTGAAATCATAATCACATCATAGAAATTAGCAACCTTGGGATTTTTGTATCTTAATCAGTGGCTGGCTGCTGGGCGAACATTAGATTGCATTCCTGGGAGATTATGCCTAACAGGAATGCAGGCTGGGTGATTGGTTCAAGGTGGCATCATTTTGAAATAGTTGTAAGATCTAAGGCACTAATTAAGAAAAATGAACCTACAGTAATTGCATGAAAACAAATAATAGCCCTTGGCTTAGCTGTATGAAATTGATCAGAGGATATATTAATTTTCTAGATGGATAATTCCTAGTCTGTTTTTAGTTCAGCCAGCTCCCTCATAGCCTCTCTGCTCAAGCCTTTGCACATGTTATTTCTTCACTCACATTTAATTTCATATGATTTATTTCATTTATTATGAGCTTCACTGCATATGAATGTTGATTCTGATTGTTCAGTGACAGTAAATATACATTATATTTTTAAAAGGTAACATGCTTCTGCATAAATATGTACATCAGAAAATGAATTCTGCATTTTCAAGTGTCTGCTGTGACTGGTATAGCAGGAAAACTGATGGGCATCAGAGCTATCAAGTCAGCATATACATACTGTTTTCAAAATAAGTTAACCACCTTTTCTGCTTTCTCTGGGTTCACCACTGCCTGGGCTGAGGTCCTCTGTGCTGCATATGCGCAAGGTTCTAAAGTTTTGTCTCTCCCAAAGCTGCTTCATTATTCATCAGTGATTGAGCATTCACTGAGACAAGACCTTCAGCATTTCACAGGAGACCACCCACTGCCCCCCCCACTTATTAAGTTCCTGACAACCGTACCTTTCACTTTCTCACTTGTTAGTCCCATGAGCATGGTTTTATTCCATACAAGTTGAACACAATAATCCCAGAGCTTTATACATATTTCAGGGGCCAAGGTGGAGCGTTCTTTGGCATTAAGTGACTGAATCATGTTGTGGTTATGTCAGTGTGGTGTCCTGGGGAGAGGGATGTTAAATTGCACTGTAACTCCCTTCTTGGAGAAACACGACACATGAGGGTTTTGATCTCAACGTGGGGCTGGGCCAGGTTTGCATCACGACCTCAGAGTGAGGCATTCTCACTGGACTCATAGCTGAGACATGTTATATGTGCCTCAAGTGCTTGGTATCAGAGCAAGATTTAAACCTTTCTGCAATTTGAAGCAGTCATGAGTTTGTTTTTTCGCATGCTATAAATACAGAGACGAGCTGTTGAGTGTGAATTTTATTGTTTTTAGGTAAATTGTCTCTAGTGAAGAGAACAGAGTCTAATACACAAAGGCATTACAGAGTCAAGCAACCGAGTATAATGGGCCTATGCATGTAGATTTCAAAACTTAAGATCTTGCACTTTAGTTTGTAACGTAACAAGTTTGCCATTAAAATACTGTTTATGAGCAACTTGCACCTCAAGGTAAGAGTATCAGTACCTGCTTCATGGACAACTGCCTCCGCATTTCTGCACACACAGCTGTGTATCTGTCTTCCTAGGTGCAGGCAGAAAGCACTCACATATGTCATTTCTTTTGCAGGTGGTGAAATCCAATCCCTCTGAAGAAAGGCCACGCATAACAATGACGTTATCGAGGCACTATACACTGGGGAAATATTTAGGCAGTCAAAGCAAACCGTCACAACTGCAGGACTATGCAACAAATTCTCAGTCCCCATATCATGTCCGAGGTCCAATAAATCAAGTTTATTCTGAAATCCTTCTCAGCAGGCTCTGTGCACGTAAGAGGGAGTTTGTCAGCACATAGCCTCTCTTGGATATAGCACCAAGACTAGAGAAGTGCCACTGCCTGAGTGACAATTGAAGGATCACAGTGGATTTATGATATGCTTCCTTGACTGACTGCACACATACAAAGAGAGTTTGGGACATGTGGTATTTTTCCAAAAACCTTATGAAATTAAGATATGCCCTGGTGACCCTGCTGTGTGAAAATGGAAGATGGAGGGTTGCAAAGGAAAGAAGAGGGGAAGTTACTTGAACTGTTGCCAAAGACTAGAACAGCTGTAGCTCAAGCGTTTATTATTGATAGTAAAAAGAGACCTATATATTCACTTGAACATTTGGAAAGGGCTGCTTTACGTCTTCAGCACTATCTAGTTTTCTATTTATAGAGACACTGTAATATTTGAATGTATTTAGAAACTGACTACATTCCATTTTAAAGAGTTTTATTTTATGTGGACAGGTTTCTCTTCCATATCAAACCTCTTCCATTTAGACACTTGGTTTATAGAATCTGAAAATGTCTATTACCATTTTACTGGTGACGCCGAGTTTTGAACTGTAGTGTTTTTAGTGAAAACACATCTCTTAGATGGAACAGATACCTACTCTATTTTTTTGTATCTTAGATGGAACAGATACCTACTCTATTTTTTTGCATGTTCTGAAGCTAGTAGGGAGATAGGTTACCTACACTTGAGACTGATTTTAACTGTCTCAATGTAACGTGTAAAAGTAGTGAATTTGTTAACATAACTTTATTTATGGTCCCAGTTTAGGAGAGTGCCCATATGCAGGAAGAATGCTTAGATAAATGCTTCAGTGTCTACCTTGGCCTGTAAGCCAAGCAAGTATTCTTCCTGCATGGAAGTGCCACTTCTGTCGTAATTTTATATAAAATACTTGCCAGTGTGTGAAGTCAGTACTACAAACATAAGAAAAACCCCCCTTGCAAGCTACACATAAGAATTTCAGGATCTGGTAATTAATCTGTCATAGGAAGTGTGTGATGTGATGGCAGCAGAATATACTGCCAGCATCTCTTGCTTGGCAGGGACAAGACCACCTCTGAATGCCAGTTTCAGTTCAAACCTTCTCTGAACTGCAGTTCCATGCTGTAGCCCAGCTACATCCCCAGGGTTTGCAGACCTTCTGTGAGTGAGACCCCAGGGAGAGGCTGTGTGTTGGTGTCCTGCCACAGGGCTGGCAGCCCACTCTTTCACAGCTGTGGTGCCCGATGAGAAACCATGCACGGTCCAGGATTAGCAGCTGGGTGACAGGTTAGTGGCAACCCGTGAGACTGTTGTCCCTACAAATTATCCAGTTACAGATTTTTATTCATCCAATCATGCAGCAGGCAATCAAGGCCACTCTCCCACCATGCATTAGAGAAGGGAGTTTTAACCAGGCAAGTGCAAGTCTAACAAAGGGTCTGCTGAGCTCTGTGTCATGCTTCCCTACCACAATTTTACATACAATCCTCCACTAGCTTCTGCTGTGTTAAAGGAAGCCACAAACAATGTCAGGGAATAAACAAATTATACCAAGGAACTAATCATCATCTTATTTGCCTTAGTAGCACACAGATGGGCTACCCTATATAGAAGTAGCAATTCATGACACAACATTTAGTATTTGCCTAAGATCCTTAAACTCAACAGTCTGTACGCCCAGCTATAGTTTTGTGAATTTGTGCTCCTTCAGGTAAGATATGTAAAGATATAATATGAAATTGTCATGCAATATGGAGTTTGGCATCCTAGGTGATAGAGAGTACCCTCCAAATTAGGATCTGGCATACCTAATTTAAGACACCTTTCACTATATTGAAAAAGCTCCTAATTTAGACAGTGAATTAAAATTAGTGAGATGGTATGGTTATCTCTGTTTGTGTATAATATGCTGCTGATTGCTTACAGCAAATATCCCCAAATTTCAGTGTAATATTTTCCCTGGCATGGAGATCTACATGAAAGATGGGTCAGGAGCTGTGCATAAATACTGAAAATATCAGCATTTGGTTTTGAGAAATATGATTATGTAAAGAATATAATTGTATGCAAATAATATAATATATTCTCTTGGGTCTGGAAATCCAGGGCTGCACAACCTTAAAGCTGAAGGATAGAATATCATCATTAATATTAGCAGATTAAAAATACAGCCAGATGTCTTTGGTATTAAGATGATCAATGAGAGGTGTATTACAGTTCTGCTTTTGATAAGATTTTTTTTGTAGCTCATTTAAATCCACATGCTGTTACTGTTATTGTTCTGTACACAAATGTTTTAAGGCATTAACTGGGTTTTTTTGGGGTTTTTTTTATCCAAAACCTATTGCTGAAGTATCAGCTTAGTGATGAAAAGGAAAGAGCTGACTTTGTTATACTGTAGTGGATATCAGTGAATGTGCAATTCATCAGTTCTGGTTTCACCACGAAATGGTTTACATGTGCTGGACACCCAGATGTCTTAATGTTTTCCAAATCTTAATATTTTTCAAATGTATTAAGTGTATATTTTTCTGTGTGTTTTCTATTTTTTACATGTCTATGTACATTAATATGTCTGTACAAAGTCATTGGTACAATTTGCAAATTGATCTTTATTTAAATGAGTTCTTTGAATAAGCTTTTTCCAACACTATGTATGATCCACGTAGTCTTAGGAATAAACAAAGGATACTAAGCTACATTTTTATTATTTAACTTTAAAATATATCTAGTATCTCTAGGTATGTGAAAGGTGAGAGTTGAGATTGATATGCAAGGATTGCTTGCTCATAAGCATTAAAATTTATGGATTAAGACAATAAAAGAATTACTGTGTTTGAATTCCAGTGAGAGCACGTGTTGCTATCTACAGTTTTCTCTAGAATAATTACATCTGCTGTGACATTTTGCCTGAATAAATATTAAAGTGTTCCTATAGTCCATATATTTACCTTAGTCCCATTACTTACCATTAAAATAGCAAAGGATCGAGTTGTCGAGTTCCACCTTGTAATACAGACATGAGTGGCCCTGGAATTAGTGGTAGGATTGAAATACTCAAGCTGGGGAACAAGTACTCTGAGAAGTGGAGTTTCCTGCTCAATGTCTGCCCAGAAGCATGTGGAGCTTAGAACAGAACTAGGGTATACTTCAAGCTACAGGTAGAGAAAGAATGGGACTGTGTTGCAAAATAAATACTCTGATATACGGAGCAGTAGTTTCAGTTATTCTTGCATCCCTTTAGCTGAAGCACAATTTACAGTGTCCAATGAGTTGCAACTCCTCACCTCTCATATAACTCTGTAGATGTTGAACAGTGAATTGGGTTAGAGCCTTGCACCTGGCCACCATAATCAAGTCCATCCTAAAAAATATCTTCAGAATAACTGACTTCAGAATAAAAAATACTTCCCTTTTTGTAGGGAAATGCCTTGACAAGTCATCTCTGTCATCAGAGTTGCTAGTTGCTAGATTGCTAGACTACAAATACAATATCTTTTAGTATTAATTTGAAAATTATAATCTTTAGAATAATCTCTTTCACACTGTTAAATACAAGGCCTTTATTTTTCTCTTCTGTGACATCAAAGTAAGTTTATTTGCTTAGTGGGTGGGTTAGCAAGGCATCAAATTACCTCAAGGTTGAAACAACCACTAATAGTTATGCTTCTGTTGCTATGTTGAGCCAAAGAGAATGCTTTGAAGATGCAGATATGTGTGATATTAAGTTGACTGCAGTCCAGGGATCTTTCAGATTACTTTTTTAGAGTAAAGCAATTTTTAGAGGTGCAGTGAACTATTTGGCATAGACTCAAACTGCTAAACAAGTCTCTGTAGGGTCACATGAAAAATATGATCTTACCTTCTTGTTTGCCTGCTAGCTTTGCATCTGGCTGGTTTTACCTCACTGACTATCTGTACCTGCTGTACTCCACATCAACCTTTCTTTCAGATGACCTTAGAAATGTGTGGTTTTTCACACTAGCAGCTTCTGGAAATCTGAGACATAATTGTTGCAAATTCAGTCTGAATCTTCAAAATATGTTTTTATCAATCCCAACAGCACTAGAGCACAGCAGGAGTAGAGCAAGCCTCCTAACTAGGGCAGTGATTTTCTCTGATGAATTTAAAACAGCTGTGTTGTGTTAAGTAGTTAGTTTGCACTAGCACTTAGCTCTTCATGGAGCTTGCCTTTACCAAGCAAAAATCCATCTTTCAAACTCCACTGCCATCTTTACCTGTGTAAATCTTCAAAACACCAGAACAGTCTGTGTAAAATGAAGGCATTTATTGGTGCTGGTACATAAACTGAATTATTTACTGGTGCCCTCACACTATGCATTGAACAAAAAACCTTTGACTAAACAATAAAAGGACACTGTGCATTTTAGGCTTACTCACCTGTGATTAGAATGTACTAAAAGCAGTGCTACATCTCAGTCTAGGCCAGAACCTGGAGCTAAGCGTCCTAGAAAACCACTCAAGTCATTAACTTCAATGGCCAAGTTGAGCCTGTAGGGTCACAGCAGGGTCTTCTGTAGCACAAGTTTCTCCCTTTTCTATGTTTTTTCATCTGACTGTTTGGCCAGCTCTCAGCACCTGTGGGCAGCCCTTCCTGCAATCCCTCAAGCACGTTCAACAGCCTTGGCAAGGGACACCGCATTAAGCAGCCCTGAACTGAAGACCAAGCATATGTGTAAATGAAATGTGAACTGAGGTCTTTATGAAACACAGCATCTATTAAGCATCACCTTCATTTCCTCTAGTACTGAACTTCCCTAATGAGAAGCAGGATTCACTCCCTTTCGGCTGAAACTCAGATACCAAAATGTTTTCCCAGCTTTTGACAAACTTTTTTCCCACTGCTTGCTTGCATGAAATGAAGGGAGGGAACTGCTCTGCATGCTCCTGCCTAACAGAGTGAGGTGTGTTCACACAGTCACTGCAGTGGGCATTTCCCTCCCATACCTCATTGTGGGGACAACATTTCCACAGCAGATGGTGTTTTCAATATTGTGATTTTTTTTATCTCTTTTGAGCCATGACAGTCTATGTGGTTCAAACAGACAGCTCAGTGTCTGCCAGCACTGCCTGCCCTGGTGCTGCTCTAAGGATGCTGGGTAGATTCTGGGTGAAGACAAGACTGCAGAACTAAAATCCTTGAGTGAGGAATAAAAATTACTCAGACCTCTTGACAAAGTTAGGGCAGTTATGAAGAGCTCACTGCAGATCAAGCAGGTGAAATTAAAGTTGTCAGGAGCCCTTTAAAGTTAGCAAATTATATGGATTATTGTCAGGGTTTGAAGACCAGATCTGTCTTTGGCGGAGTTTCTCACTTGCCATGCTCCAGAAACATCTATTATATTTTCTTTTGTTCTTGTCATTATCAACTTCCATATTTCTGTTATGATTCTGTGGGACTAAGAAGTTTGAAGGAATATTTCTACTCTGCCTGATAAGGATTGTGCAGCCTCCCCAGATGGTGGTCAAATCATCTAGCAGATCAGAGGAGTTTTATTACTTCTGAATGGTATTTTTCCTTTACTTCCATATGCCAGCTCCACCGTTTCTTTACATTTACAGAAAGCTTTAGGTATGATAGCTCTAATGCCTTCAATGCATTCAAAGAAACCTGCCAATCCCTATTTATCCTAACAAGACGGAAAACGCTTTAAGCCTTGAAAACCTGACCTTGCAAGCCATTAGACAATGCAGCACCCAGCATGATCTAGCCCACAAATGGCTTCCTTTGAAAGAGAGAATCACAGTTGCCTTCTACTAAAGTTTTCACTGGGGTGATTACAATTTAAACATGATTTGTGTAGACTGATAGGTGTGTTTTTTCCAGCTCAGGGCCTTTGTTGACCTCTCTTTACAGCAAATGGTATCTATTAGCTACTGTAAAATCCTGTTTCAACGTCCTTTGACACTGTGTCCTGCCCAGTTCTTACAAAACACATGCACACAAGGGGATTTACTGCTGATGCTAAAAGGTTAAATCGTAACAGGTCTTACTGCTCCACCCATTACTGTTCCCTAAATTCTACATTGCATCATTTCTGTGCAATAACAAGGAGTCAGGGTCTAGTAACCTCTTAATGCATGGCTCCTCAGTCTCTAGAACAGTTCAGCACTGTAGCCCTGATGGAGTTATCAAAATAACACACCTTCAGCTGTGAAATGCATACAGCAGAGCCTGCAGACATACTCAAGACTCACCTGTTGGATCAAGGCCAGCCTGGAAGTCAATGACAAACAGGACTGTTTTCAGGCACCAAAACCTGGTTTCCTCCTTAACTCTACATATTTAACAGAGGCATTGTAATTATGATTGTGGTCACACTAGGGTTCTTTGTAATCGTCACAGAAAGACCAAAATCTGAATTATTCTCTAGAGGTGTCCATTATTTCTACAATATTGCTTTTTGTAAAGGGAACCTAAAGTAACTCAGATTTTTCTGATTGGTGTCTAAAATTTTGAGAGAAGAATGACAGTTCAACAGAGATGTGGCTGTGGGATTCATTATGCAGGTAAGAGATGTTTTTACATCCCCCTCCTGCTCCCTTACTGCAGGATCTTGATCACAAGCCCACCACTACCATCACCAGGACATGCTTTCCAGCATGGATAACGTGAAACATTCTCAGCATCTCTTCCTGGATCTGCTTGTGTGTTTAACAGTGTACTGGATCAGACAGAAGCCAGTCCTACAGGTGAACGTTTCATGGTAGTACAGGACATACAGGTTTAAGACCCTTCATTTGGGTAAATGCAGAAAAAATCTCCACCTACTGCCTTACAAGAGGGCTAGGTGAATGTCTCTGTTTCTGTGAGAAAAGCCAAGCTGACAGGCACCTAACTCCCGAAAACAATAGAGATTCTTTTTCAAGTTTAGAGGTCATATCAGAGATAGGTACCTGGCTGGTATCTGAGGGCCCCAGCTTCTAGCACTTATTTCTGTACCAGAAGTGCATGGTGAGCCCAAGTAACTTAGGGACTGCTGACCGCTATGCGGGAGAAATGACTAATAGGCATAAAAAATGAGCTTAACTTTGGCTACATTCCCAATTTTGGCTCTAGGAAGAATTTAGTGCCCTGAGCATCTCTCCACACCCCACACACAAATACACCCCCAACGCTAATGCTCTGTGTGTGGCTTATAGCTGCTCGTGTAATCGCTCTCTACCTCACTTAGTTCAAAACAAAACAGTGTAGAAGAGAGCTCTGTGAATTGTAGCATGTAAAATAATTTGTGCAATTTCAGATGGTTTGAGTGGGGCAGCTGTGAGATAGCAGTTATGACAGGGGGTGAGTGGTAGCGTCCCTGAAGACATAGAGGGGAAAATCAAATGGAGAGCTGGAGCCAGAAGGGAGCTGACAATACCTCCACAAGTTAGATGCGGACAAAGCACATCCTTCCCCACTGAAGTGCTGTTGGTGGATTTGTCCTCAGCTCCTCGGGTTTAAATGCCTGGCTTCAAAGTAATATTCTTAATGTGAATAAATACCTGCTACAAATACAAGTTTGTAAATGAGATGAAAAGGGTCAGAAGCAGGAACTTCTAAATGTTTGGTAACTATATCTAACTGTGTCTAGGGAGCCCAAGGGACTATAATGAATCTATAAAACAAGTTAACACCTGCTCCTCACACTTCTGTTAATTAAAATTCAGTAGAGATGCAAGTAATTGAAATAAGTGATCTGTCACTCCTCAGGAGCCAGTCTGGAGCAGAATGTCTGTCTAGACAATGCTGCCATTACCACATTTTGTATCTGGTATGCAACCTTCCATGCTCTTCCAGCCTGGGCACTTGGGTTATTTCCTAGGGTGTGAAGGACAGAATATCAGCCCTCAGGTTCACAGTCATTTCTAGTTTTGACTAGACAAACTCTAGACAATGTTTTGATTGTGGAGAGCTCTGATTGTGGTTCAGAGGTGCCTGTAAGGTCTCAACCCCCAAATAACAGCACCACCATCTCCACGCTACAGAATATGGTCCTGCAGCTACTGGAAGAGAGTCAGTGCAGTAACACAGCCCAATTTTTGGCAAGCAAAGTGATGGCCATATGCCAGACAAGGGCAGCACTTGTACATCTAGCAAGACTTCTCTTGTTCAAAGAGATGCTACCTGACGTAGATTTGTTTCAGTTTATTCCACTTGGGAATGAAAGATCTAGCCTTGCTCTGTCTGCCATAACGAGGTCTCTGCCTCCTTTTGGGGCTTGGGGAAGCTGGGATGGTCCTGTCCCTTTCCATCATCCTGACCACACATTTCCTGGGATGTTTGTAAGTGAAAACACCACACTGACTATTTGTTGCCTGGTTCAAGGTCGCTGTTGCCTCTGCTGAGCAAAGGCTTTCTACACAGAGCATAGAAGATCTGAGGAGAAAAGTCCTATGGAACATTTAGGGGTCTGACAGTAATTCAGCCACAGACAAGCTGCTGAAGTGAAAAGTATGGCTAATGTCCAAGTGGCAGCACACTACACCATAAAATGAAAGAAAAATCAAGGCCTGATTTACAAGGGCTCTGGTAAAAATGCTATGACACAACACTGGTGGATTTTAAATAGGGATTTGTGTCTTCAAATCTTTCACCAAGTAATATTGAAGGACCTAGACCTTTTTTTGTTGTTTCAGATAGCATATTTATGGGGTTTTCTCACCACATAACAATATTGATGGCAGTGCAAGCTGAAATAGGAATCTGAGGTCCAGTGCCAGCTTGTTCATGCGTGATATCTTATTACGTTTGAAGAAAATATAGATACCCAGCAGAAATTCTCGGTATCTTTCCAGGTTATTTTTGACAGATTTAGAGACAACTGCTATGAAAGTACCCAAGAAAATGCCCTGTTATGGTCACATATTCAACTGCAATCAATGCATCTGCTTCCTGGATCCATGAATATTTTGTGGCCATCTAGCCAAGAATGCAGAAAATCCTGTGTCTTGCACAGAGGTACAATATGTGGACCTGTTCATGTCTAGACTCCTTTCTCCAACTGGTTACATTTTTGTTTGAAAAGATCCCCAAAAAGGTCCTCCAGATGGCCAGAAAATGACAAGCCTCTGAAGCCCAAAGTTCTCCAGATCTCCTCATGCTTTACTTAGGTGCACATGCTTTATGAACATGACTGCATGCAAGGAATTCTTGGGTTCTCCTGGCACATCTTGACAAGTCCTGCAAACAAGTGATGGTCATCCTCTTACAAAAACGTTTCCAGTCTTTTCCTTTTCCTCCCTTTCTTTGAATATTCCTTACTAAAATCTTCCAGCCTTTCTTTTCCACTTCCATAATTTTTCCCTACTTCTTCATCTCCCCTTCCACCTCCCCTGTCTATGAACAAGTGACCAACTTCATTTTTCCTATCTCCACACATCACCTTAGCCTGCTGACTGACTAGTGTCCAGTTCTCAGCTTTATTTTGGACACGTGGTGAAGGCTTTGTGAGCAAGACAATGTGCCTGAGTTTACACAGGCCCACTGCATAACTGAAACCTGTTAGAAGCAAAAGTTATAAGAAGTCAAAAATTAAAAGAAGGTGGGAATGCATTTCAGTTTTTCATTTTCTCTTCTAAAATCCATCTCTTTTTTCATCTCCCTCATTTTATTCTCCAGCTAATTAATTTCATCAAATTCCTATTTTCACAGAAATGTGTCCTACCTGTTCATCTTCCACCCCCTGTGCTTGTATAAGCAAATTGTGTATTTACACAGCCATGTCCTCCTTTTTAGCTGGTTCTAATACATGGACAGTGTACTAAAGGAAGGAGAGTTTTGTTTTATCGAGGTGGAGACCCCTGATTTAAATAGGTGGAGCTGTATTCTCGTAACATGGCAGATTTGGGATTTGCTGAGTAAATTGCACCAACTCTCACACTCACACGTTCATAAGTGGTCTCAGGAGTCATACTGTAAAGCGGTCCCCTTGTAACACATCACCTCAGCATACAGCTTTAAGGGTCTTAAAGTTTACTTCTATAAAAAAGTTGTTTCCATAGTTTCTGGCCACTTTCTCAAAATGACAGATTCTGCAGCTAGGGAGTAGTTTTACATCCGATTATATATTTTTTTTAAGCTCATTTGCTTATTTGTGTAAGGCAGGTAAATTTAAAGTTAATATACAGCGCTTCTATAGCCACAAGTAATACAATGAATCTTTGTCCTCCAAAATTGCAGCAGGGATCTGATCCAGGAGACACTTACTGTTAAGTTTATATGATGTAAATACAGTCTGATCTAGCTTGATTCAGCAGACATTTATTTTTCTGCCTTATTTATACCGTACAGATAGTCCAATTTATTCCTTGAAAGTAGCAACAGATATAAAATAGACATCATTTGGAGTATTTGGCAGCTCTGATGATTTTTATCATCAGATCTGAGAATATGTTTCTTTCCATTTTTAATACATATGATTCACTTAACATTTCATATTTAGGCTTCCCTTTGATCTATGTTGCATTAGTTTTTGCCATCATCAGTTTCTATAACTGTACAAGTAATTTTAATTGATAAAGATAAGTGATCAGTATTTACTCTCTGTCCTTAAATTCAGCTTGTATTTTTGTTTTGTCTTTGTCAGTATATTTTTAACTCTCAATTTCTGCATTTACCACAAGGAGACATTAGTGTTGACATTGCTAACAATATCATCTTCAATCTCAAATGTAAAAATAAAAATAGTACATCAAATTCTTCATAACTGTGATAATATAAAATTTGTGACAGCTGCAATGAAACAATTTATATTGAGTTCTCTTTCATGTATTTTTGCACCTGAATCACACACTCAAGCTCCATCTACAATCATGAAAGGTTTTAATCACATGTGCCCATTAAGTTGTACTTCAAAGCACAAGCCAAATATCATCAAGTCAGTCTAAAAATCTTTCGTGTTGAATCCCCTACATTATTGGCCAGCATGCTGTGACATCCTGTATAGCCCGAGGATGAGATAAACAGGAAGTGCACAGAGATCCTGTATTTGCAACCAAGTCATCTGTGTGATAATAAAAATAGAAAGCCCCTATGGCTTTCTTCCCCTTTGTTCCAACAGATATTGAAGTGTAACAAGCCTTGGAAAACACAAGATGATGTAAAGATCTAAAGATAGCCATTTCTGGAAAACAGGCTTATTATCCCTTTTTTTGGTGTGGGCCAGGCCTGTTGTATATCATCATGATGTTTGTCCATGACCAAATGGAATCTCTTGGATCCTTGCAGATAACACCTCCCAGAGTGTAGTTGAAGAGGATGTATGTTCCATTAAAACACAGATAATGGGATGTCTGGCACTGGAAAACAATTTTGAGGAGTAACATATAGCCTACACTCCAAGTTCATTATCCAAAAATATTTCCTAATCACTTCTGTAGAAATAGCCACAGATACTAAAAAAAAAATCAGTGACAGCAACGAAGCACCTGTCAGACTCTCAGATGCAAAACTACCAAGCACAGCTGGGGCAGAGCAATGAGCCTGAGCAAATTCTAATGCCCTTGCTGAGGATAATTACAAAATAAAACAGATTACATTTACAAAAATGAGAAATTAAAGCACCTGATGGTCCTGCCTGTTGTCCTTCACTACCCAAAAGGAAAGAAAATTTTGAATCACAACATAATTAAATTTTCCGAGCAATTACAAAGGTTGAAAGCCTTTGCTGTGAGTGTAATGAAACTACAGAAATACGCTTATTTCTAGACAGAAGATGTCATTAACTTGGTTTTGAGGCTGTAAATAATTGGTTCATTCAGGAGGGAAACTTAATACTGTGTGCACTATTAAAAACAGATATTTATGGCACCGTGGCGCTTTATTTTACAGCTGTGTTTGTGAGCTCCTTTACACTTTGTCTGGGGAATCTTTCACATACCCTAGGAAATGCAACAAGCAAGAGATTCCAGGCATCTGGGCAGCAGCCCTGTCTCTGCAGGATGGTGAGGAAAGGCAGAGGGAGTGACAAATTGCCCAGCTCCACTCTCAGAGTCAGGATTAACTGCTGCACTTTTAAGGCACAGAGACACTTCCACCAGAGGTGTTTATGGAGTCCTGGCATCACTTGGATGCTCCAGGGCAATACTGGGCCATGTACCTCCTGCTTGCCTCTTCCAGCAAAGACTACCTGGCTGTACTATCTCCTGAAAGGGGTTGGGGTGGAGGCTGCCTTGCCCCACTCTCCAGGATGAATCCCAAGGTATGATTATACTGCCTGTGCCATGCTAAGGAATACTGATCTCTCCTCACAGGAGTAGGGGAAATTGCAGATGCTCAAGCTCCACACTGACCTCGTTTTCACTGGTGGTCACTGGAAGTTTTCGTGGTTGTTGAGCTGCTCAAACATCTCAGAACACAGGAGTAAAAGGAAGTGTTTAAACAAGTAATTATAAGCACAATAGGAAACTACCAGTGGGGAAGGCATAAAAATACAAAAAAAATCCCCGAATAACTCAAACTATTCCCTTTTATGCCCATGGCCTTAACTTTTGCATGATTTAGATCAATGCTATTACAAGGTTGCTGAGATGTCAAACCTCAGGTACTCTGATAACTTGCCAGTTTAGCAGAGTTCAATTAGCTGGGGACAGCCTGAACCCTGTAGACTTTGGCATCTTGCCCATGGCTACACACATTTTAAACCACATTTTAAACCACCCTGCCTTATGCAACAGTCGAGAAATATCACAGCTGCAGGAATATAGTAAGGGTAAGGTTTCCAAAGCTGAAAGACTTTCTTTAACAACAGTGTTAAAAAGTTTAAGTGGGTTCAGATACTCCAGCGCCAGGCCCAGTCAAAAAAAACTTGATAGGAAGAGAGAAGAAGGCGATCACTGAGGAGAGGAAATAAGGAAGTGGCTCAGGAAATAGGTAACATGTAACACTGACTTAGCAAGATACAGTAAGATTCAAAGAAGGATTTGATGTTTATCATCTAACTCAATCAAAATCTTTGACAGTCTTATAAAACCTGCTAGTGCAAGGCATCCTGTAGTCATTTGACATTAAAATGGACGTTTATGAAGGGGCAGATTGCCTTCTTACTAGGGACTTTCTTGCACCTTGATTTTTAAGATCTGTGCTCATTACCAGTGAAGAGATATAATTTTACATGGGCCTTGGATTATCTACAATGTAACCAAATAAGGTTTTAATTTTTTAATATTTTTTTCTTTTTATCAATTAAAAAGTGCTAAGTGGGAATGGGGCAAGATGTGAAGCAAGGATTATTGGGAATATAAAGAAAAAAAAGATGAGACACAAAAGATTAAATTGATGCACTGAAATGGGAGCAATCATTGAAATTGGAGGGGGGGGGAAGCGTGTAATGAAATATTTGAATTTGGAATGTTTTAAATGTTGTCCTATAACTTAAATGGCTCTTAACTTGAAAAATTAGTCAATTTATTTTTTCCCATTACCACCACACCACAGGTAGAAAGGGACTACTTCTGTGGTTGTATTACAATACTATTCTTTCACATTTCTTCTTAAACTTCCTCTGTTTAAACTGGCCTTGGAGGTAAATCCACATGTGTGGTGCAAGTACTCTGATCACTGGACCAAATGCTTTGCAAATTAGGCACACATCCATACCTCGATGAATGAGAAGATAACATATAGAGTTTTGTATTACGACAGTTACAGAGCAGACTCCTCTGTTTCTATCATTATCCTCACTCAAACAATAAGTAGCTCATTAGAAATTGAATTAGCAATTAGAAACCAAGGACCTGATCATGGTTTTGATGATGATGCCCCATCTGACACCAGAAAATTAAATAGATCTCTGAATGTCAGCTCTCTCATCACAGGATGGCAACAGTTCTGTACATGTGAATCGTCTATTAGGAGACGCAATAAAATCATCTATGAAAGAGTCCTGTGGAAAGTGATAATGCAAATTATCAGTTGGGGTGGGAATATAAATTAAGTTGTAGACAACACTGCTCCTAGGGGAGCAGTTCCCCCTCCTTCCTCTACCTGTATTATACCTAAAATTCCGTGACCTCCTCAGGAGCAAGCATGCTGCCTCTGTGCACACCAGGAACACGCATGAGCACAAACACACTGTATCTTATCCTGCTTATCCCACGAACTTCTGTATAAAGCTTACACATACATCAACAAAGCAGTGGTGTTACATCCTCAGGGGAGTCTGATTTAAAACCAAATAAGGAATGCCTCCAGATGTCCCCTCTGCACTGAAGTAATTTGGATTCTTCCATGCACTTGAGCTACTCTTTTCACCAAAATCCACAATTACCTCCAGAAGTTCTGCAACACCAGCCAGCAGCACCAACTCTAATCTCATACACTCTATCTAAAAAATGAAAAACTTTAAATGATTTTGCTTTAAGTACGAAGAAAATATTAAGCAAATTTTAAGTCAGTGAAAAATTCCTTTTTTTCATTATATCCTGTCTCCAAGAGCATTTCTCACCATCTTCAAAACAACCAGGGAAATTCATTGATGGCATAAAGGTGCACTGTTACCAAATACAATTTTGCTACTGATTTTAGCTTTTAATGGTAAGTAAGGTCTGGGTGAAATCAGAATTAATGAGTGGATTTTATTCCCATGTCTTCCACACTAGGCTTTGAAGCCTTTGCAGCATTCCCTTAACGAATTTTACTTAATATTGGTATGCTGAAAATATTTCTCTGGAGTAACTCTAGAAAATACCTACATTTAGACTGTCCATGTCAGAGAACAGAATTTGCCAGCAGCACTTCAGAAGAAACACATACCTGCTTCCAGGATCCCCCCAAAAATGAGCAATTCTCAAGCACTTTTGTAAATTTTGGTAAGCTCAGGACACTACCTCCAGATTTGTGACCACAGGAAACAGCAGACTCTGAAGTCAGACTGAGTCCTCTCTTCCTAAGCCCCAGCTTTCTGGCAGCCCATCACCAGTAGATGTAGATTGCCAGAAGACTTGTTCAGCAATTGATTCAGCAACTATCTGTAGTTATGGGCTCCAGAAAGCTTAGTTTTCTTCTGGATCCTTTGGCAAAGACAGAGGGATTGTGAGAAGCATGCATGCTCTTTCCTCGCTTTCTGGGTACTATTTCTCCCTTTTTTTTATATATCCATGCACACAGAAAATGTGGTTCTGTATACTGTGTTGTGCAGCTACTATAAACATAATATTCAGGGGTAGCTTTGGAATCATTACATGTTTGTGAGGTCTGTTTGTGAAGTCTCCATCTGACATCATGCTGCTACTGGATGCACTTTAACTGCTGTCCCAGTCATTTATGAACTCAGCATGCTAGGTCTGAATCATAAATATCAAAATGAATAACACACTGATAACAGCAATAATGTTAAACCTCTGGACAAGAGGCAGAGGGATCTCGGAGGGCTATGTAGGGGAGAAGGGGCATCTCTGTTTTCCTCTCCTAACTTCCCTTCTACCGCCAGCCTGACCTTATTGAACTCCTGAGACTTGTCTACAGACATGCCCTGACAGACAGATGCTGCACTGTGAGGCAGCACTGCACCAAGAGCATGAGGACCCCTGCCCTGAAGTCCAGGGACTCACTGCACATCTCTCCTCATGTCCCTTCTCACTGAGGGTACAGTACTCTCACAACCCCCGTGGTGCAATGGCTCTGCTCGGGTACCACTATTTTGCCAACAAGGTTCCAGTTCCTTCAATGCAAAGACTTGGCACATCTGCAGTTCCTGGAGTGATGGCACATCATGCAGCCAAGCACTGAGGGGGATTGAAAGCACGCTTTTTGTGTTGGAAGCACAGATTTTGAGCTTGGACACCACACGTGACAAATGTCATAGATGAAGGGATAACCTGATATAGGTTTTCCTCTGCTCGTTTTTATATGATAAGGGGATAATGACCCCGTTGTATGGAGGGGTAGGATAGTGCAGTTTGTTCTGTCATACTTGTGTCTCTGATGGGCATCAGAAGTTCCAGAAGAAGGAAAATAATTTGAACAAAGCTTTCAAAAGTGGTGATTTGTTTAGGAGAAGTTAACTTTGTATGTACTTACATCTGATAAGATGACAAACCTTGATTATAGTGAAAGCACTAGCCACTATCTTTTTAAAGAGATAATTGGCCTATCTCTGAAGCACATTATCTGTGAAGTGAAACTTATTCACACAGATTATGTACAACAGAGTATTTCTTTATGTAACAGTGAATCATATATATATATATGTATGTATGTATGTAATTGACTCTGTCAGGATCACATTAATGTTCATGAAATATCAAATTAATAAACGTCTAGTCAGGAAATACAAATCTGCTTAGACACATTTCCCCTTTTTTTTTATAATCAACATTTGATTATCTTCTTTTTAAAATAAAAAAAATATTTTTTTAATTTTAGTATAAAGGGCCACAGACAGCCCCACCATGGCCAGAGGAAAGCCAGATAAGCAGCAAGCCAAATTTATCTTCCCTGATTTATAGTAAATTTTGTTCACTGAAGCTCAGCACTTGACCTCGGCTTGGATTCCTCTTCACTGTCTCTGAATCCCACTCATATTGCTGTCTGTGATTGAGTGAATGGTCTTCCAGCACAGAGGGCTCTGAAGCATCAGTGAATTAAAATTACAGACTTCAGAAACATTTGGCAAATTACAATAAATTTTGGTAGATCAGCAAGGCATTTCTAAATTGTACCCCTTTGCAGGTTTGCAAAGCATGTAAAGTGCAAAGTAAAGTGTTTGCCCTTCCATTCTCAGTAGCCAACTGACCTACATGCAGACACAGAGCTCTAGACTAACAGAAATATTACTGTATGCGCTGCTTTTGCCTGAGGAAGACAGTATTGCTGGAGGGAATAAAGCAGAGAGATGGTGTAAATAGCAGGCAGGAAGCTAAAAGGCAGGAGAAGGGGAGAGGATGGGGATCCGGTGGGGAATCTGGCTGTGACAGCAACAGGGGAGTGGTTGTAAGGGAAACAGATGGGAAGAAAGGCAGATGGGAGATTAGGATTCAAACACATAGCAACCCAAACTTCTTTAAATCAGATGGTCATGGAAAAATGTAGTTTGCTTCCAGTCACTGCTAGAGATTGAACTGAATGATCTCAAGAAGTCCCTTACAATTTATATTATTTTTTGTTTAGCATCAGCCCTCCAAACTGCAAGTGTTTCACTTTACAGTGTATGCAATCAAAGGGTTTCCCTAACTAGATAAAGATGATTGTAGCAAAAAATGTACACAAAATCAGATCCCCATGGGAACCCACAGAAAGGTAATTTATTTATTTTTGGGGCTATACACTAAATGCTACAAATAGGATTGGAATTTTTGAAATCAATATTTTTCTAATATAAATCTTACATTGCTATTAGCATATAAGATTCTGTAGCTACTATAGAAAAATTCACATATAAGAATTTAGAACCAAAAGATCTATATTAACTTCAAAAAGTTAAAAAAAAAACCAAAACAGCAACAACAAAATCAAAACAAACAACGACAGAGAAGAAGTTTAAAGAACCTGCAGGAAAAAATAATTTCAGAGTGGATGATAAATGCATAGAGCAGATAAAGGAGCACATAAGGAATCCACGTCTGCTAGACCAAGGCTTTGAATTAACTTTGGAAGATGGAGCCAGGAAGCAGCAATGAGAATAAAATGAACCATGTGTCCTGGAATAATTAGATAATTCTCTGACACAGCCCACATTTTGGTTGGTTCAGGCCTGTTTCATGGCTGGTTCCCTGTGTTCCAATGTCCTTCGTCCATTTCCCTCACTCTGGTCTAAGTTCCTCTGCAATCACAAGCAGATGTTCTCTGGACTAAAATTCAGAACAGAGAAAACAAGTTATATTGAAAGGTTTAAATAACTGGTGGGATCATTAGCAATCTTCTCAGAGCTGCTGATGCTTTGGAGACCCTTTGAGAGCTGATACATGAGCATGAAGTAGGAAGGAAACATCATTTTATAGATCTTAATATACCACAGACTGTGCTCTTAAAATATCTCAGCACACTCATGGGGAAGAGAGACAGGGAGAACAGCACATCTACGTGATGATTTCCCAACATGTTGTACTCTTAAAAATGTTCATTTGTCATTGAGATGATTTATTGTGCTCTTCACTTGGAGCTATTTTCAGTCAACAAGAGCTATTTCACTAACTTACAACTGTGTCAAATCAAAGTTTTACAGATCTGCCATTTTATCCAGATTATTTTTAGCGCAGGTGTTTTGCTTACACAGAAGGAAGCAGCGATATATTGTGATCAAAGAGGACTTGAAAGTCCAGAGTGCCAACACCAGCTCTCCGTCAGGTGCTAGCTGACTCATTGGCTTTTAATGTGTAACTAACGACTAACAATCGAGGTAGAAATTGATAAGACTGTCTCACTGAAGTTAACAGAAATGAGCAAACGCCGTCCTAATGAGTACTGATGCTGACTCAGTTAATACTGCTAAAGCATTATAAAATTTGAATTAAAAGTGTGGGGAATGTTATGATCTATCAACACCATTTCTCTCATTTCTGTGGATTAAATCACTGCAGACCTACGGGTTCCTCTGCCCGCAGCTCCGCTCTGCCACACCCGGACCCCGCTACACCCCTCGCAGCCGCTCTCGGCGCCTCACAGCCCAAGAGGCAGCACCGCAGAGGCGCGGCCGGGCGCAGCGGTGCGGAACCCTGCGGAGCGGTGCGGAGCCGTGCGGAGGGGTGCTTTGTGCAGCGGAGCCCCCGCCCAGCCCGCCCCGGCCCGCCCCGGCCCCCGGGCGGCCAATGCACGGGCGGGGAGGCACAGCCGGGGAAGGAGCCGGGGAAAACATCAATCCCAACTTTCTCACCTTGAAGGGAATCGAGCGCTCCCGATGTGTCCCCTCCCGCCGCCCTCCCTGCCAGCCCAGCCTCCCCAGGAGGGCCGTCCGGCGGCCCGGGCTCGCCGCGCCAGCTGCCCCCTGTCCCTCGAGGGGGAGAAACCCGAGTAGGGGGGTGCCCCTGGGTACAGTCCCCTCGGTC
>VXAD01001100.1:884453-929645 GCA_013399195.1 Dicrurus megarhynchus
GGTCCCCGCTGCCGGGGCCGGGCCGCGGGCAGGGGCGGCGGCGCGGCGGGGCTTGATGCGGCTGCCATGGGGCGCGGGGCTCCCCTCAGACCGTGCCTGCTGCGGACGCTGCTGCTGCTCGCCCTCTGCCCCGCCGCCGGCAGCACCTGGATGTGAGTAGCCGGGCGCGGGGTCGGGGTGGGAGGGCTGCGCGGAGCCCGTCCCCTCGTGTCCGTCGGGGCCCGGCGCTGACGGGGGGCTGCCTCTGCAGGTGGCTGGGCATCGCCGCGGCCGGCGGGCCCGAGAAGCCGGGNGCTGCCCCGCTGTTCCGGGTTTGCCTGGCCAGGAGCCCCGCGGGGCGGCGGCGGGGACCGTCCGTGCGTCCCGCCGGCAGAGCCGGGCGCGGCCGGGACGGGCGGGCACCGCAGCCGCCCCGGGAGGTACCGCAGGCACACGGAATGCACCCAGCAGACGAAACCTGCCCTTGTCTTTGCAACGCTGTTGCTTCTTGTAATTTTTGCATAGTTCGTCCGTGGATGACACTGCCCGTAGGTAGATTCACTTAAGTATGTTGAAATGTTGTTGTTCTTAGACTCGGGTTGGGTTTATCCCCTTGTGTCATAGTTACTAAATGAGTGGGCTTACGACATAATATTCCGAAAAGGTCACTTGCGGGTAAAAAAGTCTGCTCAGGGCACCAAATACAATGTGAAATGCCTTAAAATGTGTCATATGTGCCAAGTTATAAGGTATCGATCAGCACAGCAAAACCAAAGCTGCTCTTTTTTTGCATAAAATAGTTATGGAATTGCTGGAATTTCCACTGAAACAAGGATGGGGGTTTTTGTATCAAATGCCACACCAAAGCTTTCCTGCAAATTGCAAGGATTCTGCAACTTTATTTTAGCTCCCTGGTCACTGATTTTGTGATGGATGTGACATTAAGTACTGTGGTACTTCACTTGGTGTTCACATAATCTTCACTTTGTACTAAACCAGTGTAAAACCCCCAAGCATTAATCGTGAAAACATAAAGTAAGGAATCGAAAGTGATGCATATTCCAAAAAGGAAAGGGAAAAAAAGAAAATGAGAGAAGTTTTCCCCACTGTATGGAGCCATATGTATTGTATGCTAGTCCTTCTGTTCAACAGGAAGGACTGTTCCTGAATACCCATAAATGAGTGGCACAAAGCTTCACTAGTGTGTTCTGTGGAAGCCTTTTATGATGGTACCAGCACCACAGACTAAGAAACAAACAGGAACTTGAGAGACTGGAAATAAATAGTTTTTACAACAGTGAAAATTGGCCCATTTCAGTAAAAATTCAGCTACATTTATTAACCGCTCATTGATTTCCAATTTTCTTAGAGTATGCCTTGCTTAACACAGTTTAAAGCCATGTGCCACGTTATGCCAGAAGTTTCAGAGAGTGGGACAGGTGTAAGAAGCCCAGGCAGGTCCCTCCATGATTCTTCCGAGATATAGTCTAACAAGTAAAGGCCTTTCATGCTACTGTCTTTCCCATAGCCAGCTTATTCCAGGAAAAGCACATGGCCTAAATCTTTGTACCAGCCTGATTTCTGCCTGGTTTAAGATTTTTGGGGCTCTTTGCAACCTTTGTGACTTAGAACAACATCAATGTTTGCTAAATTTAGCATGAGGTAAGTTTTGGCTCTCTACCAAAGTAACCTGGGACCGTGACAGCTTCTCTGAGATTTAAACTAACCTTTTCTTCTTCAAATCAATATAAATAGTGAAAAGCAGGGTGGAGAGTAAGGGATTTGGAATATGGTTAGTTTAGGGTTTGATCTTTCATTTATTATTAAAACTTAATTGACTTGAAAATTTCTGTGGCAAATAGAGTTCCTAATCAGATTTAGAAAGAAGTTGCGTGGTATAGGTACTGAGAAAGAGCACCATTAATAGCATGGTCACATGAAGAGGCCCTGAAGTCATTTTGGGATGTGAGCATCCGCTGCTTTGAACAAGTTAACGCTACAGACCAAGCTGTGATGACTTTAAACTTGTAACTGTTCCCTTTTAATAATCACCTGGCTTGTAAAGTCGCTGTCTATGGCCCAGCCAGGAAGGTAATCGGAGGGAGTCACGGAGTAACGTTGCCACGCCTTGCTGTGCAGGCACGAAGGAGACCGCGTTCATCTCGGCAGTGACGGCGGCGGGGCTCGTGCACTCGGTGACACGGTCGTGCAGCGCGGGGAACATGACCGAGTGCTCCTGCGACATCACCCTGCGGCACGGCGGCTCGGCCAGCGAGGGCTGGCACTGGGGCGGCTGCTCGGACGATATCCACTATGGAATGTCCTTCAGCAGGAAGTTCCTGGACGTGCCTTTCAAGAACATCACAGGCAAGAGCGGGAGCGGACTGGTGGCAATGAACCTGCACAACAACGAGGCCGGCAGGCAGGTAGGTGTCATTCAGATGTGGCAGCAACTGCTTGATCGCCTTCATTGACAAAATGGCATCAGCCAAAGGAGGCGGGTCCTTGGCTGGTACTGGTCCTTGCAGGTATTCGTGGGGCCAGTGGCAAGAACAGCAGTAACATCACCAAAGAAAGCATGTACAAACTCTGAATCAGAGCTGGTTTTAACCAACTAATCTCTGTACGTTAATATAAAATCCACAAAATAAGTAATAGATCTGCAGCGCTTAGATAATATATTTATCTTAATTAGATATTTGATATTCAGTTGCAAACTTGGAATAGTCCTGTTATCAGCATAATACAATATGATTTTTGTCACTGATTATTCTGTTACTATCATGACCTGCATTTTCAATTCTCTCTAACACTAAATGAGAAGGCCAGCTGGACACAAGGCCTCATTACTCATCCACAGTCTGCAGTCCACACCTGAGAGTGCGAGTTTAACATTGTTCAAAGGGGAAATCAAGAGTTAATATTTTCTTTAAAAACATGGGATAGAAATGACACCTCCAAAGTAGCTCATTGGTTAGGACATGCATCAAAGAAGTGAAAGGAGACTGACTTTGGAGGGCTTTTCTTCACCCCAAAGGACTTCCAACCCAGGGTTGCTGAGGAAAAGTGTGTGTTTTACTGTGTGACATTGGATTCTCCTTCCTGTCCTGCAGAGGATCTAAAATGGGGGCAGAAATAGCCTATACAGGGAGATGTGAACCTGTAATCTAGTGCTTGGAGCTTACATCTGGAATGGCAGAGATTTGGATTCTGATTTTTCCTTTAAAATAACTTTCTTTGCTTTACCTTGGAGATTTTAACTTTATCTTTAATGGCTCTCTCTGGGCCCATAATACCTTTAATCTGTTCTGCTAAGTGACACAGCTTTAACTAAAGGAAAAAAAAGAAAGGGAAAACCTCTGGTTTTGACTGCACATATTGATGGACTCCATTGTAACTCCGGAATTTCCTGTAGCTAGAAGCAGCATCAGTGGGTTTAACTGTAATCAACTTTCCTATCTGCATAGACAAGGAATAGCCATAGTAAGCCATCATAAGAGCTATAGTGGTATAATTGAAAATTACTTTAATTTGAATTTTTACAGGTAATATATGTTATTTCATTTAAGCTATGTGGTTGGAAAAGCAGAAAATCTTTCAGATCTCTTCCAACCCAAACCATTCCTTGATTCTATGGTACTGTGACATAGACCCTTTTCATAACTGAAGTAGATGAAGCAAACTTTAAACCTAAGTAAATGCTGAGAACAGTTACTGTGAGTTTAATTAGATGCCAGTCAGCTAAATCATCTCCAAGGAAAGGCGATTGGTATCTTGTAGTAAGAAACGTTAATAAAAGGAACAGAAGATTAAATTATTATTTCCTTAAAGAAAGACTGAAGGGTTGTTAATCATGTTTGTAGAGCAAGATAGTTAGGCAGAAATATATAGTCAGCTTCCATGCATAAATATTTTGTAATTTAATGGCAAAATGTAGGATAAAGCAAATATTTTGATCACTGTCCAGAATTAAAAAGAATGTTTATTTTTGGTACTTGGGATTTCTAGAAACAATGTTATCTGAAGTTTTAGCATAACTCTTCCTTTTTGTATTTTCAAATTCTAGCTAGGAGCTGCTGAAAAATGTTGAACTTCATGTTTTGGGGCTTACAAGAAGGACATTTTGATATCTTATGACCTTTTGTAATGAATACTATCATGTACAGTTTGGTGTCTTGCAAGAGCAGTCTTCCAGAGACAATACTTCTGTGTTTGTTTGGAGTTAGTAAGAGAACTGGTATGTGCAGAATTCTCTTGTTTCTCTCCTATTTCAGTACAAAATGTTATTTTACTCTTCCACATCTCATAGTTATCATATCAACATATAAAAATTTTAAGACTGTGTGTCTTTTGAGTTGTCCACTAATCTGACTCTCAGAAGATTCAGATTGCATCCTTATTCTGCTACAAGATAGGCGTTCATCATCTTTTAGCACAGCAATTTTCAGTACTAAGATGTGCATATGTGATTTGGGCTCTTCTGCTCCTCATACAAAAGGATGTGGGGAGTCAGGTGCTATGGGTTGACTATCATTTTATTAGTATTATTTTACTGCTGGAAAAATTCTGCTCACTTTTCCACTTGTGGAAGTTTATTTGATGTAGGACTTGTGTTCTCACATTGAAAAAGCCTGGCTCATCGGAGAGTTTGTTTTTACTGGTATTTGTGGATTAGTAAGAGACTCACCAACAGTTTGGAACTGTTCTTAAGTGCTGCACCTCTGGTAGGACATGAGCTTGTCTTCATGAATAATCATATTAGTTCTACCAGTGGTTGATTTTGGGACATTTGATTACAGGGGCATTGGTTCCTGTTACAAAACAAGCACTGGCAGTCCTTGTCTCACAGCTGAGAACAGTGCCTGCAAACAGAAAGCTTAACTTGGAGATATTAAGCATTAACTGGCATTAGAGGGTATGCAAACTGTGATTCCATTGGCACTCTTCTTTGCTGCAAATCAGTCTCTGCTTTCTTCCCATCTCTCTATTCTAGCCACAGATTCCCACCCTGTGTTGCTTCCTCTGTTAATTGCATTGGATCAGTGAAAGGAAAACAGTTTAAAAATGATCTTTCTCTCAGGTTTGTTTTTTAAAAAGAGCAGTGTTCATCCCTGTTCATCACTTAACCCTGCACTCTTGTTGTTCTTGTACCACCAAGGCCGAGTGGCAATAGGGCCAAGAGGAACTTCCCAGATGGACTTGTGGATGACCACAGCACTTGTGGACCCAGATCAGTTCCACGCTGATCATTTCTCACAAGCCATCAGTCAGTTCCATAACCCACCTAAGAAAGCCTGTCCCAGCTTGCTCAGAACGACACATCTATCCACTAGGTTTCTGTAACACTGCTCCTCTGAAGTTCTCCATGAAATTTTGTTTTACAGGGAGAATCCTCTCACTATTTCATGAATAACTGAACAGATTCACCATATGAAACTAAAGTGTGAAACAGAACACTGGTTGTGGACTCAGCCTGGGAGTCGTGGTCCCAGTAACTCGGCATCCCAGTCCCTGTGCACTGCTGAGACACAGGTGTGTGCTGCAGCTGTGTCCCACCAGAAGGCCACGTTGACTCCCACCATCTTAGGTTTGCATGCAACATCAGGAGAAGATGCCTAGTCCCTAAATTTTTCCAGTTGTTCAATTATGCAAGTTTTTTCATTGCAGTTCACATGGCAGACTGAGATGCATCAGCATGTTCTGTAATCAGACAAAGCAAAATGTCACCTCCCTGTGCTGGCAACCCAAAGTATATTGGAGTCCAGGCTGAAAATTTGCCCATCCTAGCAGCTGGGAAGCAACACACTGAACCACATTTGTAGTTCTTGCATTCATCTTGATGCCTTTTCCTGGTCTTAAAATCAAGAGTCAAACACGGTTAGAAGGGAAAAAGGGATTTTACCTTGGTATTTATTTTAAGGATCCTTAGGTGCACTACGTGCAGGTCGAATGCACTTCAGTGTACACTGCAAAAACTCTTCTCCTCTGTAGTCTACTGTACTGTCGTCCCCCCCAAAAGATCTGGTATAACATAGGTTTTACTAATTAGCATATCTATCATAAATTCCCCAATGAGAGGCTAACACGAGCCCCCCCCCCCAAGGAACCTTCCCCTGGATGGTTCTATTTTAATTTACAAAATGTGTTCTGGAGAGGACCTTGGGGTCTGGGGTATGTTGATCCTGAACTACGAAACCTCTAAAATGTTTAGTCTCTTAGCTTAACAAACAAGTCTAAGAATGTAGGCAAAAAGCACTAAGGAATAGAGAAGCTGCAAACAGACATAAAAAAGGGTTTAAAAGAAAAGGCAAAAAATCGTCATGGCACCAATCTGATCATCCATACACTGCTAATGTATGCTGCGTTTTTATATTTTGATATCAATCTAAGACTTCAACATCAGTTTCTGCTCCTGTTTCAAAACTCTGTCTCCTTCTATTTTTGTTTAATTCATCCTCAGAGAAAGACTCTGAGTATCATCTGCTGGGCTACTTGCCCACATGGAAGTAACTCACCCTAAGCACCTGAGCAGACATGTCCGAGCTTCCTCTGACAATTTCTGGATCCTTCTGCCCTTAGTAAGTACCTTATTGTACTGCAGTGAAAACAAGGATTACATAAGCACGATATGATTTAAAACTACTTTGAAATTCTAGTTACTTGACAAAAATAGCTAATCATTCAAAACTGGAAAAATGCTATTAAATCCTCTCTATTTTTAAGTTATGTGTAAAATTTATCTTTTGATATTGTGTTTTTCTTTTCCTTCACATTTTTATTAGGTCATCTGTCTTCTGACAGACTTTTTGTCCTTGGATTTTAAATTCTTGTCTGCCTCAATCACTGATACATCTCAATGATTAATATTCTGTCTACCCAGTGATTTCCTTATTGACAGATTCTTGAGATATGAGCACAAGGTCAAGTCTGTCTATTAAAGAGAAACTAGTCTGTGTAGAAAAGATGGTAAGTATCTACCGGTATTAACTAGAATTTGATTTGCCACTGAAAGAGTCTGTGTGCTCTGGGGTGAGAGTTTGCTTGTTGCAATGTTCTTATTTCCTCCAGTAGTGCAAAAAAATCTCCAACTGCAAAAGCAGCCCACAGCATGTGGAAGTATCTCCTGTGCAGGTGCATCTCTTCACCAGGTTTAGTTTGCAAAGGGTAATGGCTGTTCTAGGTCAGGGCATACGCCTGCTCTTTCTTGCTAATGTTTTTTGTGAAAGTCTTGCATGTTTGGCTTCCATAGTAACCTCCACCAACAAATAGGTCCTGTTTATTCACCAGAGATGTGACTCCAAGCAAACACTTCCGTCACGTGTTTGTTTAATATTTGTAGAGATTTATGCAAATGCCAGGTCAGGCTTGTGTCAATATTTTTGGGGCAGAATGTGCCAGGAGGCCTCAATGCCCACTGAGTGACCATGCTGGATTCATCCCAAACTTCGGTGACCACAGTCACCACGATGAAAAGTCCCAGTTTGGCACATAGGTTAGAAATAGCTCATTTGATTTGCCCTGTGCCTTGACTGGTTTTGGAACTTTGAAGATGGCATTTATGCTGCCTGACCTACCAATACAGAATCTGGGACTTGAGTTTATTTCTGGTCCTGCAGAGGGCCAGTGGGGCTTAGTAGGATTTCTGGTCTCAGATCTCACTCCAGAATCAAAGCTTAGGAACTGGCAGAAATGAAACTACTTTCTCAGGGGAAACCAAGGGAGGGTGTTGGATTTGTGTTCTGTTTTTTTAATTCAGTTTGAGAAAGACATAGATTGACAGTAGTTAATATTTGTGAAGGCTGTGGGATAAGCAAAGGCTTAGGATGAAATTTAGTAAACATTGTGTAGTTGGGGTGTTGGGGTTTTTTTGTTTTCCCCATGTTTTGCTAAATAGTTGTTTCTCCAAAGAGGATTAATTTGAATATGCATTGGCCTTGAGGCATGAGAATTTTCAAGACAAACTTACTATGAGTCAATTTAAAATCCACACTTACTGTTAAAGTTCCCAATTGCTTTGATTGTGGAAATTAAATATGGGGGGAAAGGTCAGTAAAATGGAAGATGGCGACATGGGCTTTCCACACTATTAACCAATGGCCTATATGAGTCTACAGGATGATTCCAGAAGGTATGTTAATGGAAATGTAAAACAAACTAAAAATTATGATATCTTGTTCTTGTGCTACATCTGTACGTGTGTGATTTTTCAGTGCCTTTTTCAAACTCTAATGTGAGAGTTGTCACAAGACTAATTGTATGATTTTATAGTATGACTATTAGATGGTAGAGGAGGAAGTATTGTATTGATTATTTGCCAAGTGTTTGAGTCTCAGATAAAGGAAGTTACTGCTTGTTTACAGATTTCAGTTATTTGAGGCTTGCTCTCCTATAAACTGAGCCAAAACTACTGTGTGTTACGAAAGCTTAACACAGGCTTCAGATTCCCATTGTTGGACAGACAGTTACTGTTCAGCCCAGCCCTTGCTTCTGCATGGGCAAGGAAAAGTAACTCATCTAAGAGTATTTTAGTGTTGGCAATAACTGTGGAAACCTTGCTAAAACATTGACAATTATAAAAGTAATATGAATACAACTATCTAACTGTGTTAAATAGAGCCATTTATGAAACTGGAAACACTAGAAACCCATACTAGAACTAGCATGCCTAAATTAAAAGAGCAGGGCTTAAGACTGTAAATGAGAAGCCCCTGAGATTTACTACAGAATACCTGAGTTGAAGACACCTCTGCGAAGCCATGGTGGGTCTTTTGACAGACTTTCTGTGAAGCTCAGAGATGTGGGCATCCTCCTGCTCTTCCAACAGAGTTTGCCCTGAGGTGCCTGTGCTGCTTCGGATGCTGAGCCACGGTGGTTGCCCAAGCACTTGTGTGACCTCTTCCATTCCTGTGGCCTTAGTTATGTGAATGTTTAGTGATCTTGGTAGCTGTAAAGTACCCTTAAATGGCAATGTCACTGGGCACTTAACTTGCCCAGTAAGTGTTTTCCAGCACAGGAAGGGTGCCATGACCTGCCCTATCCCTGCTTTCCCCTTCTGCTATTCCCCACTAGACCCTTTCACCCACGAGTGCCTTTTGCATTCCAGCAGTGGGAGGAGCGACACAGGATGTGTCATTTCAGGTATTTAGGATCCTCCAGAATGAAAAGCCATCCAGAAGTCACGGCTTTCATTGTCGCGATTCAATGTTGCTACATTATGGCCATTGCAAACTGCAAATGAAGAGCACGTCTGAAGATCATGCCTCTCATAGTGGGGGTCCAGGATTGGAAACCTGGTTCCTAACATGTGCTCTGACTTCCCTGTTATGGAAATGGCAATGGCAGCTGTAATATTAAATACTTTGAGACCTCTTGTTACCGATGTCAGGCAGCATTCCTAATGAATGAAGATCGCATCCAAATGTTGTTCTCCTTTTGCTTTCAGGCTGTAGCAAAGCTGATGTCTGTGGATTGCCGTTGTCATGGTGTTTCTGGGTCCTGTGCTGTGAAAACTTGTTGGAAAAGCATGTCCTCCTTTGAAAAGATTGGCCGGTTTTTAAAGGATAAGTATGAAAACAGCATACAAATATCAGACAGACTGAAAAAAAAGCTACGCAGGAAAGAGAAAAGCCAGAGAAAAATACCAATTGGGAAAGAGGACCTGCTTTATGTGAACAAATCACCCAATTACTGCGTCGAAGACCAAAACCTGGGGATCCCTGGAACTCAGGGAAGAGAATGTAACCGCACCTCACAGGGGCCCGACGGCTGTAACCTGCTGTGCTGCGGGCGCGGGTACAACACCCACGTTGTCAGGCACGTGGAACGGTGCGAGTGCAAGTTCGTCTGGTGCTGCTACGTGCGCTGCAGGAGGTGTGAGACCATGACCGACGTACACACCTGCAAGTAAGATGAAGTGCAGGAAACACGGCCAAACCGTCCACCCCGTGTGGTGCACACAGCTGCTGCAGGGGCAGCAATCACTGCTACCATGTGGGATCGCAGAGGGATCGGCCGCAGGGGGAACAGGTACTGCCAGACAATGGGTAGTCCAAGCATGAGGCGACTGAAACGACAGCTGAGTAAGCATCAGACTGCACACGGGGACAGCTTAAATAGCAAAAAGGACTCCTGATGACATGTTTGAACAGCTTAAACAGCAAAAAGGACTCCTGATGACATGTTTGGACATGTTACTCCATGAGCAGGGACAGATGCTAAACTTTTCAAGTATTTAAGAGCCACAACATCCTCAAGATACATGTGGTGGGTAGGTACAGTGGAGAAATCTCAAGATCTCATTAGCCAGAGACTGAAGAGTTAAAAGAGTTTGTAAAACACATTAGATATAGTCCTTATGTCTGTGCTTTTAAAACTGGGACTAGATGGATCCACTAGATAGTTCATTTCTGCTGACTTCAGAAAAACCCACAAAGATAGGGAAAGAGTTCAGCTGTTGACCACGAAGCATTTGTTTTGCAGCCATTCGGAAAACTGCGTCTGGAACTGAGGAACGTGTGTGACTGCAGAGAGCTCAGCAGTATCTGCCTGGAAAAGGAGGGTCAAGCTGTGCCCAGGGCAGAGGCAGGAGCACAGCTTGGTGAATGTGAATGGGGTACCAGATAGCAACCTTGGGATTTTTAACAGGCTGTCCTTCAAACACACAAGGGACAGGTCTGAGAAGGGGCAGAAACAGATTTTGATATTTGAAGGAAACAAAACCCCCTGCAGGCATTTCCTCAGTATCTGAGCACACATTTTGCGAGTCAGCTGGTCGTCACCCCACTCTTGAATTCTATGCAATAACCTGCCACATTTCACCATCTCACTGGTGGTTCACCATCATTATCAAAATTAACCACATGAGATTTAGCCCAAAGGAATCTGCCATAAAGCAAAGGATTTTTTAAAACATATTTTCTTTACAGAATCAGCAGCCAGCATTTTTCATTAGGTTGCATCCTCAGTAAGTTCAATGCACAATATAATTTATGGATTGGCTCACACCACTAAAATATTTAAGCTGTTAATGATAACATTTTCTCTGCCTCCATATGTTGGCTTAATTTTATTTTACATCTCTGAAAGGTTGTTTATTTTTATGCAGTGATTTAATGCCTGGCTTAAAAAGCATCATGTGAAAGGATTACTGTTGTTTAATTGTGCAAAGAACTATTTTTGATAAGACAAGAAAGTTTATATTTTGTAAATATTTAAATTATGCAAGCTATGTCAAAGGTTTCCAAAACTAATGTGATAAGACTACAGCCCTTGAGATTTATTGGTTAGATATTTGTTAATATTGTAGTAGCCTCTAATTGATTTTTATTTGCATGTGCTGGGGGAAATTAGTCTGAGAACTGCATAAATGTTGGGGTTTTTTACCATCAGGGTGGTTATAATTAATGCAGTTAATATACACTGATGAGAAACACTTACTGTGATTTTCTAAATGGTCAGTTAATTAGTATTCTGCACACTTTCTTTTTTATTATTCTCTTAAATGCATTTTACAAACACTGAAATCCCAGCTGCAGCAGTAAGTACTCCCACTGAAATCAAGGGAACTTGGAAGGGTTTGCAATCCCTTAACTTCTTCCATACTGACAGTCAGTTTTTAGAAACTTGGACAGTTTGGCTGAGGCTTTCAAAGTTACTTTAAAGAATTCATTTCCTAGTTGTCAATTATTTTCCCAGGAAAGATGGTGACCAGATTCTGAACTGTCACTCTTTATTGAATGTGTAGGTCAGGAAGAAGGAAACAAAATCTTCTGTGTTGTGGTATTTCACTTCCTTATGTGGATTATTTTAGAACATCAGTTCAGCAACAGTGAAGTCTTTTATCTGCTGGTTCCTTTTGGACCTTTACTCCACATTTGGCCAGTCCATCTCCACAGGCCTGACCAAATTATTGAGACCACAAAATCTGCTGTCTGTGGGAAGGGTGCTCAGCATGCTAGTAAGGTACTGTCACAGGATGTTTCAACACCTTCTCTGTGAAAACTTGAATAGGAAGGACACATTATGGTGGAAGACCCTGAAGAGACAGTTGTGACCCCAGATTGTTTCAGTCTTCCAGCAGTGAAAGTAAACCCACAAGTTCTTCAGGCTGTGCCACAGGACCGATTGGCAGCACGGATGGGGGATGACTAAACAGCACTAAGTTCAGACAGAACTCTGCTGAGACCATACTTGGGATAATACAATTTTGACCACTTAAATAACCTTGAAATATTACTTGAGCTCAGTAGTTTGTTGGTTTTGGGTTTTTTTTTTCCTGTGTGCTGATTGTTCCATAAATAGAATGCTAAGAAACACTCTAAACCTCTTGCACTGTAGTGCAAGATCAGCAAGAGGAACAGAATTAATTAGCTGCTTTGGCTGCCTCCAGGGATCAGAAACTTCCCAGAGGATGGAGTGATTTCTGTGCATTTTACATAGTACACAAGGAGTTGGACTATTACAGTGCTCTGTACTGATCCCTACTGATCTCTCCACATATACTCCAACACCCTGAAACAAAGTTTTCATATCTGCATACTTCAAATGATAATAAACAGACTATGTTCATTTTCTTAACTAATATACTACAAAACTTAACACAAGGTGTAGTTATCTACATGGTGGGTTAGGTCCTTTTGAGGCATCTGTGAAGACTAAGATATAAAAGTAATAAATCAAGACCTCCACCAAGTTTTTCAATGGGATGATTCAGCTGCCACAATCTGGGGACTTGAGGCTTTACTGATAAAAACAATGCTGAAATATTCAAGGCTGAAAAGGATAATTAGAGAAGATTGCTGTAGCATTTGGTAGGAAAAAACATTTGCAAGGTATGTTCCACAGAAGGTAGCACTCTCTTCCACTACCATCCATCAAGCTCAAAGAGGAGACACAGTTCCTCCTCAGCTTGGAGTGCCTTTTTGCATGTTTTTGCATGAGCCTGTAGCTACATCATGCTATGGACAACACTGTAAGAAAGGAACAGACCTTTCTGAGGCAACAGGTGATCACAGGTTTAGAGATTATAGCAGTTGAAATGCAAGATTAAAGGAACTGGTTTGCATGTTCTAGAGAGGGGAACATAGGGCCAGGAAGAATGTATAAAGATACCCAAGTGGAGAGTCATCAATTTTTAACTTGCAGAAAAGTAATTGTTAATTTTCAGCTAAGACGATTAGGACGGCACATGAGCCAGCCTACCTAGATGGACAGTTAAGCATAGGAAGAGATATCTGAGGAATCTGTTTCAACATGAGTCTATGAAGGATGCCTTAGATCTTTGTAACATTGAAAGGGCTAACTACACAAGCAGCAAGAAGGAACTATAAGTGGCTTTAAACTAATGTTATCAGAAATGCAAAGCAACATCTCAAGTAGAGCATGTTCTCTCTTGCCATTCTTCACTTTTTCACCCCCAGGGCAGCAGGAGCAGGACATGGCTGAGCTCAGGTGTTTGTGCCCTGTTGGCCTGTTGCTCAGAGGGTGAGAAACAGGGTCCCTTGTATCCCTTGTACAGTGTCAGGAGCCACTGACACCCCATGGTATCACTGAACAGGTCAAGAGCTATTCTCACACTTTCCTGCTTCAGCCTCGAAAGTTCCCATCTAGCCTTAAAGGTTTCTACAAGTTTCTTTAGCAGGCCACTTGTACTAAGATTAGGCTATGGCCTTACAGCCTTAAAACTGAAGAGGATCTCATCAATAAAAAGTCCTTTGCTTAGTATCCACCTTAGCCATGACCCAAGTCAGTTAGGGAGGGACTGCAGCCCTTCCCATCCTTACACAGGAAAGTCAGTCAGCACTTAATGGTGGCAGTATTATTTCCCCTTCTGAAATTACCCACCTGGCCTCTAATTTTATTAATACACCTATTCTTGAAAATAACTCAGACTGCAGAAAACCCAAACAGTTGAGGAGACATTACATACACATCAAGCATTCAGCAGTCACTTCAATGTTTGAGGAAACTAAGCGCCACAGTAAGACATCTGGAAAGCAAAACATGCTGAGCAAAATAAAAGCTTTTTCCAAACTGGCCATCAGGAAACTAAGGCTGTAAAGGGGTCTGTTTTTTCCAGAGGAAAAAAAAAAAAAAAGTTGGATCATGAAAGATACTAGGAGAAACTGAAGACAAAGGAAAAACTGAATAGACCCCCTTCAGTTTCTTTCTTAGGACTCCTGTTAATCCAAATAAAGCACCACTAGTAACACAGTTGAGAGCTGTGGTTTACATTGAAGTCATCTTCAGGTGCCTTGAATCCCAGCTGGGTGTTCCTTGGTCAAAATTAAGTTGAAACCTGCTTGTGTTCTTCCCCTTCTCTTCTCACAGCTTTACAGTTTGAGGTAGACATACCCCACAACCTTTCTCTTCTCTTCCCTTCCCTTGCTGCTCGGTTCTCAACAGGTCTGCAAGATGCTACAAATGTTCCCATCACCTTATATAGGAAAATATGTCACACACAGGTATCCATGCACCTGTACAAATGCCTTCGTCGTTGCAACTGATTTCCTACCAGCAGCTGGAGAGAGGACAGATAGTCATCTTTGTGCTTGGCAACTCAAATTAAATGCAGATAGACCAGAAAGTCTCACTGATAAGATTCAGAGAGATCACCTCAGCAGCAGGACACTGTAACATGCCCACTCAAGGCAGAGAGGGCATGACCAGATCTTGCAGCAAGTCCATAGACCATGATGATGGACAACAGCAAGGAGACCCCATTTGTGTGGCCACTCCAGTACAACTTTTAAATATTTGACAAAAGTCTTATTTAATATGATACCATACAGCTGTGAGGACATGGCTTAGAGAGTAAGAGGAAGATTTCCATCAAAATTTTAAGAATCAAGTTATTTAAGATGTAACAAAAATAATCCTACCATTTTATTGTCTTAAAATTGTTTAAAAGGTTTGTTGCAGGTACAACTTCAAGGGCTTAAGAGAATCATGATATATTTACTCAACTTGGATAGCTAATAAAGGCATACATTCTCCATTTAATTTTTTAGAGGAACTCTGAACTTTTTGATTTGAAGATGAAATATTCATTGGCGTTCAAAGCCAAAAGAATGAAGACAAGTGTAGTCCAGGGAAACTACTAATGCAGCCAATGTTCTTCCTCTTAAGCCTCTGCTGAGTAACTTCAAAATTATTTTGATGTTATTCTGGATAGCAGCATAGCCAATACTTGCATATACACCAACAGAACTCTATTTCTATGAAAATTCCAGGACTTACACAGTTTTTCATAACAGCATTAAGTAATGAAATAGAATTTCAAACTGATTAGAAAATGGGATTTTACTTCAATGAAAAAATACATACGATTTTAACACATCCTCCTACACAGGAAAATCTGGAAGATTTAACAAAAGCAGTTTCACTGTGTCAGGTGCATTTTATAGCTGTTTTACATTAATATTGAGGGAAACTCACATTATTTAAAAAGCTAGTTAAAATACAGAGAACAACTCAGAATCCAGTCTTACTCTGGTATCAGAGATTATTTATTTTTTTAACAAGGTAATTCTCAATATTGCTCAAAATTTTTAGTGCACAGAATTTGTCTCAGAAAACATCAACAATAATACTATTCCTAACACCTGTGTGTTAAACTCACTGTGACTTCCTGAAAAGTCCTTTTTGGCTTTTGCCCCATAGTACTAGCTTGAAGTGTTTTAAGAATATACCAGAACTCATGACACAAAGCTCCAAGAGATTACAGCCAGTTCTGTGTCAGCCCTAATTTTGTGAATATGGACACTGTCAGTTATACCATACTAACTTTCAGGAAAAGTTCAAGCTGGCCCAACTTAAAAGAAATATAAGTTCAGAAATAAAGCAAGGTCTTCTCATAGCTCTGATATAAGCTAAAGAATAAGGCCACTTAAACTTTTTTTGGTCCTTTTTTTTCCCATTAAAAAAAGGATGAAGGAAACATCATCAGTTAGGTTTACAAGTCACACATTGCATAACCCAGGAACACAATGCTCTCTCTAACATTCCACTGAAGAAGAGATTGCCTCAGCTCATGAGACGTAATGTAGCAGTAAAGGTGCACAACTGTGCACCCTGAAACAACTCTCACTAAAGGGCAGACTGCTTTCTAACAGGCTCTTTGTGATGGGAAATTTATTCCTGATGTTAAAACTAAAAGAGGAAGCTCTTCCATTATGCACATTCACTGCATGACCAGCCACTGCAGCTGAATAGCCATAGGGAGAATCAACAGTTAAGCAGGAGTACAAAAACTGCAATAAAAAATGAACTAATTAGCTATAGTACTGCTGCTTAACGTGCCAAGTCTCTTCTACAAACACTTTCAAGTTAAGTACAAATTCTTCCAAGCTGCTTTTAAATATCACACACACTATTCATATATTTACCTTAGTTCATCCCCGAAAGATTAAAAAAAAAAAAATCTATTGTGCTTTTCATGGCATATTATCATGTAGTCTTCCTTTGCTGATTATTCAGTTTTGATGAGGGACTACAAAATAAAATTTTGGAGCACTTGGTATTAGAATAACCAAATAGCTTTAATAAAAATTGATGCTGCCATTAAAAAGGCAGAAGATAAAAAAAAATTAAAGCTCCTTATTAACATATTACTAAAATCTACAATACTCCACTAAGTTTACGTAGTCACAGCAACATTGCACTGTTAAGAGGACAGTACATTTGTCAGGATCTGTTTATTGTCCACATACATAATTCATTAGCCAGTTATCTACAAGTATTATTTACCACAGGCAAACTAAATACTGTGCTTTTAAGAAACCTGCATAGAAATGATTGGATGTTTATTTCATTTTGGACATATTTACAAAAAGAATTTCTATGCGTTAGCAATAAATAATCCCAATATTCAAAATGTCAGTGCTCATGCACACACTGACAAGATGGCTGCATGCTTCAAAAATAACTTTTACAGTACAGTCTCCTTCATAGCCCTCTCTCTAATAATAGCAGAAAGTGCATTTTCTTTCATATTCTTTCTCCTTTTCTTCTGTTTTCATTTCAGTCTTGCTTCTGAGGGATACAGCCTTCCATCTCAACAACTTCTGGCCAGCCTTCATACTTGTTTGTGTCCTTGTTATTCTTTATATGCTATAAATGGAAAATATCAATCTGCTGTTAATGTGAAGTCATTTATCCTTTTGCTTTAACTCACGGCTTTAAGACGTACTTATTTTCAGGCCATGGACAAAGAAAAAACATCATTATTAACTTCCTGTGCTTTGAATCAAATATAACAATCTGTCAGTATTCACCATTTTAAGTAACTTGCTCAGACAAGTGTATGGTAAAATCAGTTAAGCCATACTGGGAAAGCATTTTTAAATTTTATTATGGATGTTTGCTTAGGAAGAGAGAAGCAAGGAAATGACCAACTGCATTAAAGCATGAACCACTAGGTAAAAATAAATAAGGCTACTAAATTTACAAGGCAATGAAAACAAATAGTGAGATTTTAAAGAACATTTTATTTTTCCACCAAGCAACCATCTGCAGTCAGGTAAGACATTATCGCCTCCAAGAGTCTGACACTGTTTCTGCACTTAGTTTCCCCTCCCTTGCAAAGCTGGCCAAAAAAACCACATCTTCCTTACTCTGCTAGTGCAAAGCTACTTTTACCAGTAATTAAAGGCAACATTGACACATGCCAAGTTGTAACAGCTAAAGTATGGGAATATATTCTATTTCAAAATTTGGCTACGGCAGCAATTTGAGAGAAGAGCAAAGCTAACAGCTGGGAACACCAATGCCTTAACTACCCACTTATCTCTTGGAAGTTCACCATTCTTAGTGCATCTAAAATACAACTCAGGGAGAAAGTTTTGAATTCTTCAGTTTAATTTGATCCATTAAAAAGATAAATGATCTAGTTACTGGCATAGTAAGACCTACACCATGTAAGATTTTTTTTCTTATTTATGAGTCACCAAAGATTTTTTTTTTGTATGTTTAAAAGGAGGAGGCTGCTCAAGGAAAAAGCCTGAAAATAACACTGTGTGCCAGTACTGCAATAGATACCCATCTTGAACAAATGCATGGCATTTATAAAACATGCTAAGCCTCTATTAAAGCAAGCTGTTAAATTCCAGGAAGCTACAGAATCACAAACCTGTTCAAATGGACTTTTAGTCTTAATTCCTTTTCCACCGCAGAAGACCCAGTTGTCTCTGAAGCCAAGGTTAGTAATGGATGTGCTTCCTAATTCAGCGATCAGTTTCCGTGCTTCCTCGTTAAGCCTTGAAAAACCAGAGAAATTCAGTGTGTGAATAAAATACACGCCCTAAGATCTTTCATTGCTCAGTGCACCAGTCTGCTTTCATCTTATTTATATAGTTTAAGTCAGTCAATATTGGGCAAGATCTATCTTTCAGAATCAGATAAGGCTAGTTCTGAAATCACCTGATGCAGTAAGTGCTGCTTTTCATACTATAATCTCAAGGAACCAGGATATAAACCTATCACTGCATCAACAAAAGCCAAGAACCCTCTCCTGTGAGAATTTATACATACATCTCAAGTCCTGTTAGCAATTCTCTAAGCAACTAAAAAAGTCAGCCTTTACAGTAAACATTGTTTGAAGGCTCAAGCTGAAGTCTAGATAAAGTAAAAGCTATTTTAGATTAGAAGAATGAAATTAATATCTGAAATAAGTTCATATCTGCTTGGGGCAGTTAATTCAAAATTCAGAATGCTGCCTCACAGACTGGTTCAGTGCCTGTAAACCCAAGTACAAGAATTTTAGTATCAAAAGGAAAACAATTCTGTAGGATAAGTTATCATTCCAAAATTTCCAAATAGCAGCTCTTCATTTCTTCCTTTAAGTTACTAAATGTGCCTGATTACCAAACAAGACACAAGACTTCTGATTACTACCATCTATTGAGACATAGCTGTATGACTCACTTTAGCCAAAATTATGAAAATTATTAAATACTGTGGAGGTTATTTGCCCAACCCATACTCCAACTTTCTCAAGCATTAGGGCAGCTTGATTCTTCACAATTTTGTTTCCAAGAACTGGCCTTTATATTTACTATCAACTACCAGTGGTAGTTGTAGTATTTTCAGTAGGCAGTAGTTCCTGTCTGTCAGCATGACAACAACTTCTTGTTTAGCTGTATACTATCTACATACAAGCTTTCAAAAACATCAGCTGTAACAAGATTACTGAAGCAAAACTAACCCTACTTATTATCTAAGAAGAAAGGGAAAAGGGTAAAATGTAAAGTAACAAAACAAGTGAACAGAACAACAGAGAGAAGATCCAACTTTGGTTAAAACCCCAGTAAATTACTTTCTTCTTTCCTAAAAGCAGTGAATGTAAACACACTTGACTATTTACTGTAAAGCTTGCATACTGCAAAGTCAGGACTTAGTCACAGGGAAGCTGCTTCTATATCAAAAATACAGACAAGTTGTGGATAACAAATTGAACCAGAAGAGGAAAAAAAAAAATGTACAGACCACATTAACAAAAAAGTTAATTATTAGTAAAACAACAGAGGAAAAGGAAAGAACTTTCAATTTTCACTGTGAAAAGCAATCCTTTGGATAGGATGACTTAAGTGAGGAGTAGATTACAATACATATTCTACAGTAATTTTTAGTACCTATTGAAACTGACCCAAGTTGTGAAAGCTGGAAGATAATGCTTCAAGAGACCTAAACCCTCTTAGGCTACATCTAATTTAACAAACTGAATAGCTTTAGGGTGGAACAGTAAAACACTGAGGCCAAAAAGTACAAGGCTCACACAAGTAACCTCTGAGACTTTAAATGTAAGGATACAAGCAAGGCTTGTTGGGAATGGTCTCTGCCATCCTGTAACCACCAAACTCCATCTTGGAGTTGATCTGAAGAAAGTGCTGGATGGAACAGACTACTTCCCACCAGAGTATGTTCTCATAATCATGTTCCTATGTCTGGACCTACCTGAACTTACTAGCCTAAGATGGAATGAGCTACCAGCAATAGAAAAAAATCAGTACACCTATATCTGCTTAGTTTTAGTTTGATCTTTGTTGTGCCCAAATCACATCTGCATTAAAAAACTAATAAACTGAAAGTATAGTTTCAAATCTGTCACCTTGGAAGAACAAAACCTCATTAAAAGTGATTGTGTGGTAATGTATTTTTTTCAATATAAAACAGCATGTAAAAGTTTAAGCAACATTTGCTGTTCACAATTAATTACATACTTGGTTGCACCATCATCATATGTTGCCATTAACACGATTGTTCCATCCAGGATGGTCTTCAGAAATTCAATAAGTGGTGCCACATCTGAGAAGAAAGAGAACATAAAACTGTTTAATAATAAGCAACAATTCTGTATTTAAACATCTGCAATATCTTTCGGCAAAGACATTACTTTTAAGAATATTTGTAAAGATAATATATATAATATTTATATATAAAATATATATAATGTTTGTAAATATATCTTTATAAAAAGATGCTGAGTGAGAGAACGCTAAAATGCATCAGAGAACTCTTTTATTTTATAGAAAGAGTTTAATCCATATTGTTTAAAGACATAACCACTAGTGAGAACTACTCCGGAGAACAAGTCTGTTTGATTAACCACACCATTCCCTCCCACCTCAACTACTTGTGTTTCTTTAAAGTTGAACTCTCCTCACAACTACAAAGGTAGAGGCGAAGCACTCCCTTAACTATCACCTTAAATCTCCACAGCAAATGGTGTCTGGACAAGAAGGAAGAAAAAAAAAACCACATTTGTTTTTTCTCTCTGACCAGTGTAATTGCACCTACCTCCTCCCCACATGTCAAAGAACTTAGTATCTAGTAATTCTCCCGTTTTACCTGAAGGAAAAGAGAAAAAGAAACATTTGGTACCATCAAATATAGCCAAAATTATTTCACAGAAAACATGCCCAATTCCTCTTACACTCTTTCAAAGTGCTGCGGAAGACACTAGATAAATGAATTATGGTAACTTTTCTTTTATGAAAACAGTGTAGCAGTTTGTGAAAAAGTGCAGGAAAAGGTAAGAGGAGAAAATTGAGAAAATCCTTGAAAGTGTTGGAGGCCAGGCTGGATGCAGCTTTAAGCAACCTGGTCTAGTACAAGGTGCCCCTGCCCAAGGCAGCAGGGCTGGAACTGGGTGATCTTTAAGGTCCCTTCAAGCACAGACCATTCTACGATCCTAGGCAAAATTCTGACTTTCCTTCAAGTGGAATCTAAAATAAATTAAAACATCCACAGGCTCTAAAACCAACACAGAGTATTCAGTTCATATATCAGCCTTTTTTTAAAGTTGGTTTTGCAAAAATAGCATAGCTATAGACTGCCTTTGGTGCCACATGAAAAGCCAGAAAGATTAAAATTAGACTGCATATTTTGCTATAGACTAGAAATTGTAAGTAGATTTGAACATCCAGAATAAATAGAAAAAAGTGGACGATATAGTATATCTCATTACCTTTTTTATTATGCTGTCTACAAAGGAGTATTTGATGGAAGGTGGAGTTTTTTTTAATATATACATTCGTTTAAAGTTTGGAAGACAGAGAGAAAGACTGGAGCTATAAAATACAAAGATAGGTATTTTGGTTTTGAACAGGTCGAGGCAATTTAGGAAAGCAACACAGGATCAGGAAGCATTGTTCAAGTTATGCCTTAGATGATGTAAATCTGAGTACAATCCACAAATAACAAGAATTTATATTGCAGTGAAATGACAAAGTGCTATCTCAGTGCTACAAGGAATCATTTCCTACACATTAAGGACAAATGTGCCGGTACTGACATTCAGTTCAGCTTTCAAGGTAACACACAGTTAAATTCGTTTGGTTTTAATGAAAATTACAAACCCTGAACACAATTACCTAACGTGATGTATTTACAGACAAGATCTATAGACCAAATACACTGATTCAAGTGAGGAAATAATGAACTGGTCTTTCTGTGTAGTAACAAAACTGTTAAAGAAGCTAAAAAAGTTTCACTGAAAACAGAGCAACAGAAGAATACAGTCTACAGTTTAATTAGTGGTGGCAACACACAAGGTCAAAAGAAGTGGCATGCATCTCACATCTTTTTCCATTTTTCTGCACATTAGGAATTTACATGATGTATCAACAAGACAGTCACCACAGCACTCCACACTACTGTTTTTACAACTCGTTTTTAGAAACAAAAATGCACTGAGTTTTTCTACTTTGTAACAACAAGGTGTCAGTGTCAATATCTGACATTATCTCAGTATAAATAAGCTGAATACTTCCTTTTCTCCCTGGGGCTTGCATTTTACCACCCCATAGTATTTCACCTTAATTTTCAAATTGTTTCTGAAATCTAAGACAATCTGCTCACTTAAAATGTCACTTACCATTGACCAAGGCCACATTTATTCCTCTGCCAACATTATTTTTAACTCCACTCATTAAACTGAAACAAAATAAATATTTTTATTTTTAATAGCACAATCTTCTGATGTGAAATATTTCTGGTTTTTAAATAGGATCAAATTCTAAGAAATATATAATTAAAAGACTGCATGTTCATGAGAACTTAAATTAAGCAAAATCTTCTTGGACTAATCTGTGTTCTTAAAGCACCACTGAATTAAGAATAATACATCAAGTATCCCCAGTTGTATTGATTTAATTTGATTGCTCAATCATAGTTTCAATGTCTGTATATTAAAAGTGTCACAAAAAATAGTGTTATTTATGTAGTTACATTGTTAATGTATTAAAAAATAACCAAATATTAATTTGCGGAGCTCAGCAGTCACAAAACCAACATTTTAAGCCTTTTTTGTAAGCACACAATGAACAAAAATGTGTTAATGAATTTAAAAGCTAACTGAACAGAAGCACTTAAAATTCACATAAAGAAAAAAGAAAAGCAAGGCACTCAAACACATAACAAGAAACCTAACTGCAAGAAAAATAGTTAGGCCACTGATGGGACTTTAAACAAAAGTTGCGTACAGTCTTGGACTACAATCACACATCCCCAAAAAAATGTCCCAGTCTATGAGAGTAATTTATTGACCAAACTCAGGGTGGCAAAGAGGCTGAAGAGTCCCACTGTGAAATGGAAACCCTTCAGAGGGGTAAAGAAGAGGTAACAGGAACGTTAAGATTTAGGTAGGATGCTGTGCTGCCTTAGACCATGGTGGCTGTACCACCCCAGTGAGAGGAAGCTTCCAGACCTCCTCAACCCTGTTCACTGGCTCTGTGTGAAGAACTCTGCTCTGCCTTCAGACCCCAAATATCCCAGCATTAACATTGTGAAGCTAGGATTAAAAGAGGCAACATAAACTGGACAAACAGAAGTTTGGAACAATTACATAATTTAAGATAATGAAGAAGCCTTCAGCTGAGATTAAAGAAAGCATCTCAGCAAAAGCATATAGGTGCACACATGTTCTTAGCTACAAACACACTCTAACAGATGCTTTAATTCCATCCTGATCAGGATTTCTCTAACCTCTATAGCTGGCTTTAGGAAGGGGCTGCATGTACAATCCTGTTATGTTCAAACGTTTTTTCACATTTCTTCTGCAGCAATACAATTTTCAGGTCATGTCTGAGCACCCATTCTAAGCAATGCATCTCTACACACATACCTTCCATGTCAGCTTTCTCATGCCAACCTCTTAGTGATAGGCTAGAAACAAGAAATGGTCTATCATAGAGGTATGTCAAAAATCTTCCTCTCTGGTGCTATCTTTTGCACCCAGGATGAAGACAGAAGCCAACATTTAGAGGAATGTCAAACTGAATAGACAAGTATCAGAAAAAGACACAGTACTCAGAGAGGCCATGAAAGACTACCAGATAATGGCAACTCTTGGCAGTGAATTTAAAAGCTTTTAAAGAACTAGTAATTGGAGATGATAGAGTTCATATTCTTCTGTTAGTCTCTTAAATTATACTACCTGTCAAAAACCGTGGTTTAAATTAAAACTCTAAATCAGTAAGTTCTGAAAGAAAATACTTGAAATTTTCTGCTGAAATGCAGAATTCAGTTCTGGTTAGTAGGGAACTCTAGAAGTATTTTAGCCACTGGAGGATAATTTCTGCTCTAATCATCTGATTTTCATGTCATGTCTGAGAATCCATTCTAAACAAGAAAAACATATGGCAAATAAAGACTGGAAGATAAATGAATAAAGGCAATGAAGTTCTGAACACGTTCCTTTCCTCCTGCAAAATTTAGTGGGCATTTCCTTTACCAAAAAGAGTAAGAACTTCCTTAAAAAATTCTCTGTAAATAAATACAGTCCAAAAATATCTAATACTGAGGTGACTAGACACTGAAATTCCACACATGCATAAAGTTATAATGGATTCAGATAACAAAACCTGCAACTATGAATACAAGAATTACTTGTTACTAAAGGAATGCAGTACAACATTCTGCTATTCAGTCACTCTGGCACAATCATGCAACTGGCTTCTTAATAAAGTAAAACTGCATGGTTTTTACCAGTTGCTGGTAAAGAAGTAAATATAGCCCGTTCTAAAAAGCCCATGAAGTAGCAACTACAATATTTAATATCTTGATGATAAGTCCAGCGTGTTTTTTGTAATTCTGATTACGGCCTCCCAATATAGAACAAGGCTATAACTGAACTTGTATACAGCAAAAATCATGTTTCACATTAAAATATCTATATAATTAAAAAGAAAAATTGAATTGAGAAATTACTTGCATTCTGAATTGTATCAGCACCTTCAGTGCTTTCATAAGTCAACTGACATCCTTACATTTAATACATAGGAAAAATACTCTACTCTGTAAATATCACTTACAAATTACGACAACTTGCTCCTGCTGTCCTGTCTTGGAAGCATGAAGAACACAGAGTAATCAGAAAAAAGAACCACAACCTTTTTGCAGGTGTGAGTTCACAAAATATCTCTAAAAAAAGAGCTACTCAAGAGGAAATTAGGTTTTTTCAGAACTCTGATGTATTACTTTATACACTTGAGACAGCTTCTGCACCACCACAAACACAACAGGCTGCAATGCAACAGCTTCTCACAGGAGGGCAGCCCTTCATCAGTTTTAGAATTCTTCCAAGAATTTACAGTAAACAAGTTGAGAGCTTTTGAATGAGAAATAAAACCTCTCATGAGTAAAGCAGGAGATCATATAAAATCAATCAAATTTTCTGGTGGACACTTAAATAGACATGAGCAGTTCCCCTCTGAAGGAATTCAGAAAGATGTATGCCAAGGAAAGCTGGACTTTAGAATCCACTGAAGTGCCTGCTTAAAGGACTTTTTCCAGCAACTACTTTGTTTTCATCACTTTCTTCAGCAAAATATCTAGTAGATTTTTTTTTTTTTTTATTTTGGACAGAACTAAAAAAACTCTTCTTAGTTAATCAGTCAGCAAGAACAAAAAACAGTCAAAAATCCCAACCTAAACAACCCTACAATCCTGAAATTAAAATATTACTTGCATTCCCACAACTTTTAATCATTGAATCAGCTTAAGTCTTCACAGATATTAAGCTTTCTATATTAAGCAACCAGAATGAGACACTTGCACGTTTTAGAACACCAGCAGAAACACCATGCTGAGAGATTAGATAAGCCTGCCCAAGGTCACCAAGCAAGTCACCAGCAAGAATGGAAAGCGGAAGGAGCAGCCTGTAGTCCCTGCGTGCCAAGGTGAGCTCCTGCTGAGCACATGCTCCCCAACTACACCAGGATGCTCTGCTGCAAACTGACTCCCACACAAGCCAGCAAGCTTGAGCTAAGCCTGCCCTACAGAGGAATGCTAGTTAGTGCTAAAAATAGTCTTCTCTTTAAGATCACTTGAGACTAGTCTTACAGTTAGAGAGTAAAGTGATGGAAAATGCTACCAATATATTTTTTTCTCTTGTACATGAATTATCTCATTTACTCTATTATGTGGGGTTCTGTTGTTCCCAGAGAAGTTGCCATTGGCTCTGGAATTCATTAGCACCAGCTGCTGTACGTGCTGTTTGTACTAATACAGTGTGAGCTGAAAAACAGCTGAACTGGAGTAGTTTAAATGCAAGTGGAAAGCATTTAAAGGCGTTAAGTGTGACTGATATTACAAAAATTCTCCTTCTAACAACACTAACATTTATGTCTTTTCTGACGTGTCACCTGCAAAATCAAGTGGATAGATTATGCTATAGGAAGCTGCACACTCTAGGTGACAATGAGCAGGAAGAACATAAGAGGAAAAACACAGAGTCTAAAAATATTAATATTCCCATTATGGGAATTACTGAAAAGTATTCAGTTAAATAGTCTATGCACAGTATTATTGATAATACTGTGTCAAAAGTATTATTGTTAAAAAGAGGACTTAAAACCAAACTGTCTCAAGCAGTTCTTTTCCTCATTTCACAATTATTTAAAGTTTATTAAGTTACCACCAGCACAGTTAAATAACTACTGATCATTAAAATACTATTTTTCCCTTTTGAAGTTAACCTTTGAAGTAGAAAATATGTTCTGAAATTGGTACTGAGGAAAAACAGTTTAAAAGATTACTTGCAAAAGACAATACAATTATTCACTGAATTACTATTAGAGGCACAAGGACAAGTTACTTAGAGACAAGTGTGGATCTGACTTGACAAAGTCTAACTAACCCTTCAGTCTCTAAACCTGAAACAAAGTGCAAGCTATCTTGCATGCATTAAAATAACACACGTTTCTGCATTTACTGCAGAGCATTAAGTGTGCTTCATCAGAGAGAAGGTTATAATGCAATGTGACTTTTTCATGGAGTCAAACTGTTTGCAAAAAAACCCTAATTTAAAATGTTGATTCTATGTGCAAAGTGATCTAAGTATTTGAAAGAGAAGCTTAGAAACAATAGGTGAAAATACTTACACATTATCCTCTACACAAATTTTAGGTCCAACAACATTTGCTGCTCCACTTGACATTTTGAATGCAAAATGCTTTTCAGGACAAGCTTTAGAGATCCCACACTTGTATCTTGGAGGTTTTGTAGCTTTCAAAAGGAAATAAAACAAGATTTTAGAGAGAACACCACAGGTAGGCTAACAGACAAATAACAGTTACTTTTCTGAAGGAATTCAAGGAAGAGAGCAAACACGAACACTGTCGCATCTGTAGTTACACAGCGGCTTAAAATAATCTAAGTTCCTGAAGCACCTCATTATTCCAACTTCTTGCTGTCACCCTGCTGCTTGTTCTGGCACTGTCATCAAAAGCCACATGCCAAAACTACAAAACAGACTTTACCAGAAATTTTGGAAAATCAGGAGAAGAGGAAAATTAGTTTCTGATTGCATTTGAAGTGTAATTAAGACTTTCCTAACTATGAAAATTCATCAGTCTTTCTGTTATTAGTAAAAGCAAGTCACAGCAGTAATACATGCATATGAATACTCACAGTGTGCAGCTGCATCCAATGCTGATCTAGCTAAAATGAAAACAAAGTTTTACAAGATGTTACTATTAAAGTGTCATCTGCTACATAACATCCTATAAACGTAAAATCTTTCTCCAACGCTCCTTACAGCTTCACTGGGATGGGGTTCCTTTCACCTGAACTGGAAGCCTGTAGCTCAGGTGTATTTCAACCCAACCATTCATGACTCCCTTTCTTGGGATACGAAGAGACACGAGTGCCCCCATCACGCCCACATCTGAATGACATCTCTGTCTCTTCAGTGATTACTAAAGATGTCTCTGCTGACTGGTTCGGATGGCAGCTCACACTGCAGTAACCCAGTGTTAAAGAACACAAACTCCACCCATGCACCAAAAATTGTTGGGTTTTTTGGTAATGAAAAGCACCTTGAAAGATAATTCTGGTTTAAAATAGACTCGGAATTTTGAGACACCTCGACTGCTGATCTTTCTCTGTGTACAACCTGGGCCCATCTGAAATGCTTTGATTACTGCACGTTCAACTTAAGGTGGTCCCTGCGCAAGAGAAAAAGCCCACCCAAAACAAATTCTGAATCTCTTTAGCAGTAGTGAGGCAGAGCACAGATTTCCAGAAACATGGTTCAAGTCGCCCAGTTTATTACTCTACACTAAGAATGCATTTCCAGTAAACAAAGAAAAAGCAGGCAAAATTATGTATCCTTGGCAGACAAAAGAATCAAACTCATTAAGAGAGTAGGTTAAATATTTCATACAGAAAATAATTTAATACACATATTATATATAAAAAATAACAAGCACACATATTAAACACAGAATTCTTAGGTTGAAAAGCATAAGGCAAAACGAATGTGATATTCTTGATAAAGGCTCAAGTAGATATTAATAGATGTCCAGAGAAATCAAAGTCATTGCTTACCAAATATGTGTCCTAAGTTTGCATCCATTTTTATTTCAAACACTTGAGATATGACATAAAACGTCAATAAAAATATTGCTATGACTACTACCAACTTTGCAGCACCTGTTAAGAAACAAAAAAAGTTTCAAAAAATTATCTGGAAATGGTAACATTAGTTTACCAAAATAAGCAACATGAGAAATGTGTATCAGATTACATTCAGAAATAGGATGATCATTTGCAGACTTACTGAACAGAATAAATCTGAAAAAGGTATCAATATTATGGATGGATATTATAATGTAGGATGTAACTGCACTGATCCATCAGGTTATCATACCAAATGCATACTCTGGTCTTAACTTTCTCCACCTTCCTGCTTGTCTGACACCATAGTACACCAACGCAGCTGAGCAGCCAGGAGAAACCAAACTTTTCCATGAAAATCCAGCTTAACCAAACGAATGAAGATGATCTCCCTGACTGTTGTCCAAAGGCAAAATTCCCACCTTCCCCATGCCACTTCCCTGTTCTTAGCCATGAGGACCTGGTCCCTCATTGTTCATAAATACTGTTTCCCCCTGCCCTCAAATTGAGCTACCTCTGTTTTAATGCACGGCCCAGACTGAGTGATTAGGGATCTGTTTATATACTGCAGCTTGGCTGCTACGGTCAGTCAGCTCTGCGTATTACATTAAAAAACAAACAAACAACAAAAAACCCCAAACCCAAACCGCCAGCCAACCAGAAACAAGCATTCTCACTTACTTTTCAAGAAATTCATATTAATGACCTTCAAAAAGCATGTTTGATGACGCAAAGTCTATTTTAAAATCAGTAAGAAAAAGCAGTACCTCTCCCCACCCCCTTTTAATAAATTGAAGTCTCAGGTAGCTTGAAGTTTTACAAGCCTAAATTCCTCCAGTGCTGAGTGGCCAATCTACTTCCTGGGAGAAGAGCTGTAAGCACACAACCACAGGAACTTACATCTGAAATGGAAATGTATGTGATACTGCCACAAACCTCACCATTTTTTAGCATAATTTGCAATACATTTTTACAGAATACTCCACTCTTAACTGACTGTAAAATACTGACTGAGAGTAGAAGTCAGGTGAGGAGGCATCTGATCAACATGCTGCCTTCCTACCTATCGCGGTATGTCAAACTGGTTGGAAGAATCAACCTTAAAGCACGCTTCTTTTTCTCAGATTGCCAGCCAAATACATCCTCTGGAAAAAACCAAACTTATATACTCTTGCAGATCTCAGACTGCTGCTGTGATGGGCTGTTCAGAAAATCTTAAAATAGACAGATTACTCAGCCTTCAGAAGGATGAGAGATGTTAATCAATCCTCCCAAAAGGCTAAAAAAAGATAAGGGGATAGAAAAAGAAAAGGAAGATGAAGAAATATACAAGGGTTTTTTGTTTGTAGTTTGGTCTTTTTCATGTGTGAGCACATACATACTACAATGTAAGAAAACAAAGGTGCAAACCTAACTTAAAAATATTATGCTGCAACTCCAAAGATCACTGCCCTTGAAAGGAAGGGAACCACGTGTTAGCACTGGAGAAACAGATGATCTGAACATATGTTAAAGAGTGAGGTAAAGGCTTTCCAAGCAACACTGCTTAAAACCACAAGATGGTACCAGATTTTGGAATGTGTCATCTAGCAAGTGGCATTTGAAGACCATGTTGTTTTAGCATATAGTATGTGAGATGAACGAGAACTCAGTGTGAGGACTAACCATCCCCGCTACTCTATATTCTGAGCTTTTCAACTGAACAGCAAGTGCTCCCTTCAAAGGAAGAGTAAGGAATCTCCTAGAAGGTTCTTCAAGCATTTGAACCAAAAGTGGCATGTTTGCTACAGGTGAAACATTCTATAGGAACTACCATATCTTCTTTGTGGTTTTTAGCAAATAAAAAGTTAGACAGAAGGGAAACAAAACCCCTAAGCATGTTTGGAAAACAATTTTCCAGGTGAATCAGGCACCTAAAAATTGCAGCATTTTCCAGCTCTTTATCAGATTTACTTTAGCGAGTTGCTCCCAGTTATACATACTGCGGTTAATAAAGCAAATTTAGGAGTAGTGACAGAAATTGACTAATTTCATGCATTAACGAGGTCTTGGAAAAGGTGTCATTTTCTCCTAGAAGAGGTAACAGTTTCTCCTTCTGCAAAATAACACTAACTATTGATAAAAGTGCCACCCACTCAACTGAACTCAAAACTGTTCCATTGCTACACAGGCTATTCTACTGTGACAAAATGTCTAAAACAATGTTTTCTTTTAATGTTGTATTGGCAAAGATCTTATTTTTACAACCACCATACCTTCTGTCAAGTAGAATTAGTTTCTCAAAGCCTGTACCACAGTAACTTACCTCTATGAAAAGGCTCTTATAGTTTTCAAACTCCCAGAAACCATTCAGAAAGTTTCAGAATTTAAAACAGCACATAGCAATTTCAGTTAGTGTGTGAGGCATGGAAGAAATGGCTTAACACAACCATTTGCTTATTCCTTCATCATCTTACAGAAATAGCAACCAAAATATGTCAAGTCATGGCACCTTAAGCAGTCACTGCAGATCAGCTACAGCATTTTAACAAGGTCACTGCTCCTTGACCATCCCAAATTCTAAAATGAGTTTCATTAAACATCAATAAAGTAGAACAGCACTGCCTGTTATGCCAGTTAAGTGAAGCATACCCTGACAAAGTCTGATGAGGATACCAACCTGAGTGAGGAAGTGAGCACATCTAAAGGGAGAGCCAACCTGCAGGAACACCTGGATAGGCTGGAAGAGTGGGCTAACACTAATAGTGAACTTCAACAAGGACAAGTGTAAGGTCTTCCACTGCAGAAATCATAATCCAGGAGTAAAGAATAGACTGGAATCTACCCAGCTGGGAGCAGCTCTGTGGAAAGGGACCAGGGAATCCTGGTGGACAACAACCTCAATACAAATGGAGGGTGCTGGCAAAGAAGCCAACAGGATGCTGGGCTGCATCAACAAGGGCATCACCAGCAGAGAGAGATGGAGTCATTATCCCTCTCTGCACAGCACTTGCTAGGCCACACCTGTTATACTCCCTTCAGTTTTGGACCCTGCTATTAAAAAAAAAAAAAAAAAAGACAGACATGGACAATCTAGAGAGAGTCCAACATAAAGATGATCAAAGGACCAGGAAGCCTGCCAAATGAGGAAAGGCTGAGACTGCTAGCTTTGTTCAGCCTTGAGACAAGACTTACAGGAGAACTTAGTACCATGTTCCAGTATTTCAAGGGTGGCTACAAAGACGGAGATTCCCTTTCTGCAAGGAGTCACATTGAAAACAAGAGGCGTAGTGAGTACAAGTTATTCTGGGGAAGATTCCAGTTGGACACAGAAAATTTTTCATAATAGGAACAATCAGACATTGGAATAATCTCCCCAGGGAAGTGGTGGACTCCCCAACACTGGCCATTTTAAAATCTGGCTGGACAGAATGCTGGGCCATTGTAGAAAGATGGCTAGGGTTCAAACTAGAGGAAGTTATAGCAGTATGAAAATTATAGAGTAAAATACAGCTGCTACTCCCTGGATGGAATGCTGTGAGCACGCTCCAAACCTATCCCACAATGATTCCCCCCACACACAATTTGCAACGTCAAGCACATGCTAACAGGGAACAGAGAGTGGAGAAGAGTGGAAACGCCTTGGCCAGGCTCTGTTGAAATCAGATGGTACTTTGTAGCTGATAAACCTGCACAGCACCTGTCAGCCAAGGGAGATAGGAGCAGGTATCTTGCTGCTGAACCAGCAACGGTGGTGAAATCACTTTCCTGAGATGAACTTGGTTCCTTGTAGCTTAATTGTAATATCAACTCACATCATCATCCCAAAATTACCTCCCTCCAAGGTATGACCCTCACTGAGCATGCACTCTTTATTTTATTGACTATATCTATAACAGCAAAGCAAGACAATTTTACACCAATAAGTAACAAAAGTATGTATTACTAGAGTCACTCAAGATCCACCCAAATGAAAAGGAAGTTCATTGAAGGGTCCCCATAATAGGACACTGACAGACTAGTCAGGCACAAGGGCCTTGGCTTTCCCGGTGTGCTGACAGACTAATCAGAAACTAAAGGCTTGAGGAAATCTCCACTTTTCACAAGACAACCATCTTGTCTAGACCGTGCTTCTGCCAAGAAATGTCGGACCAGATGATTCTTGAGATCCCTTTTAACCTGGTATTCTATGATTCTATGACATTAAAACCTTATTGTCACAACTTGTTATTGTTGTCCATAGCAGTTGTTTCACAAATGACCAAAATCTGATTTTACTGAGCATACTTACCTGCTATTCTCATGTTTAGTCTTCAGCCAGCTAATGACACTATTGCATTAAAACAGCCACCTATGGGAAAAAAAAACAACAAAAACTAAGAACCACCATATACAGCCAAAAAACCACTTTTGTGATGAGTAAAAAAACCCATAGATTTTCTAGGTAATAAAATTAATGATGGTTGTTCTGAATACCTCTTTCTAATGCTCACGGTTAAGGAAAGATTTAAGATGGATTTCTGATGTCTTACTTTAATTTGTTTCTCCACGAAACAAGTGTTTTGAAAAAACATTAATTTCATCTAATCCACTACAAATTCAGTTTAATTTTCAATCCTTCAATCTGTGACCTAAGTACTTACCAGTGCTCTATCTAAGCAGTCTTTAGTTTCCTAAAGCTATGTGATAAAAGTCAACAACTCCACCTGCACTCCTTCAAAACCCTACCTGCTTCTGGGTGCAAGTTGTTACGTGACGATACAGCATAGCAAACTATGCTTTGGAGAGAAAAGATTTAAGCACTTTGGCCTTTAGGATACTATGTAAACTGCATTCAGTGGAACTGAAAGGAGGCCAACACTTTAACCTATGCACTACAGAAATGTAACAACACAGTTGTCACTCATAGGTACAGCCAGAAGAATAACATGGTCAACGATGACAGAAGCACCAACCCTAGTACTCCCATTATTTCAGAATAAATTGAAAACCACTCTAAGCAAACAGCACCTAAGCATCCACAAGGTTCACCATACAAAGTGGGCCACAAACTTCACAGGCTCTGCACAAAAGCTCCCACCTCCTCCTCCTCAAGCAATGCAGGATCCAGGGGCCATACCAAATCTTCTGCCCTCTACCTGCAGAGCCAGGGCTGCTCCTGGGTCTGCACCATGCTCAGGGCTCAGTCCTGGTGGGCCCACGCTGCACTGGGTCTGGCCATCTGACACAACTTTCCCCCAATTCAGGGATCTTGATGAATCATCTACACTAAGGCCACATTTGAAAACATGTAATCAGCTGTCACTCTAATCCAAGTAGCTGTCCCAGACCCCCATCACAAAAGCATCCCTAACCCTCTGCACTCCTATGCCATGATTTTGAAAACCATCAAACACATTATCTTTAGAAATTATTAGAAAAACTGCTGTTATTAGAAATACAAATTATTTGGAGACAGGCACCAAAACACCTACATAGCTCTCATGGTCTATGCTAAGGAGAAAAAATTGGTATTATGCAGACAACCTTTTGCCTTCACTTAGTTCAGTATCTTTGAGTTCAGTGATTTGTGTCCAGATCCTCTTTGCCAAAGACTTAGTCATTCTGCTTTATCCCTTCTAGTTTACACAAAAATGGTCAGCAGAGAAATAAACAGGGAAAAAAATTGCAAATACAGAAATATTTATTTCTATTCTACTGGAATTTGAAAATACTTATCACCAAAGCTTAAAAGTGGACAAATGTTTTTGAGTGCTAATGTAATGTAAGGGAAATCTCACAGCATATTATAGACCATAATATAGCCATTTAGTTGTAGCCACATATATTATATTCCTCATATAATAACTTCTTTCAGTGAAAGGCTAGTATTTATCTGTCTTGTAAAAAAGCAAAAAAGAATCCGTTAGGGCAGATAAACCCATTTTATTTCAAAGTCTGTGAACAGAATTATTCTGGGCTTCTTGCTCTCCACACACCCAGAAATATATCAATGTTACAATAAACACTGTCTGTACTTGGAACAACTACAAGCTTCTTTTAAGTCTGCACTGAAAAAAAGAAGTTTCTTTTTTTGTTTTACTCTAAACAAAAATGCATCATGAATTCAAAGCATGAAAACAAGAATATGAACAAAACCGGGAAAAGTATCTAAGTGAAACAACTGTATGATCTAACCTTGACTGCTTTTATCCCAACATCCCCTTTCACCCATCTCAGGGAACATTATTTGTTGCAATCAACAAATAAGAGTATGCATTCTTTTTTAAGTGTGGAATTTTTTTTAATTAAGAAAAAGGAAAAATGAGTGTGCTATGCCTCAACTTGAAAGGAATTTACAAAATTTAGTGATTATTTTTCTAAATTACAGTATCCTGAAAAATCATGGGGTTTGATTTACAGAATAATACAGCAGTGCTACAGTACAGACAAGTGTTGCACAGCACTTTCCAGCTGCAGGAAAATAATTTATGGATATCAAGTCCTTTTCCTACACTGCATTATCTTAGATTTTTTTTTTTTTAAGTATTTCAAGACAGAACAGGAATAAAACAGGACAAGCCATGAACCCTTATGAACGCTTATAGACCATTACTCCACATCTTTGATATTAGACCTCGTAACTGAAATTAGAGAACTGACTAGAAAATTGATTTGGAATTTTTAATAGCGCACATTTTAGGATCATTTAAAAACAAACAAAGAACACAGGACCACAACTAAGCTTGCTTAGATTCAGATGCACAAAACAGGTACCAACAACATTCCTTTGATTGCTTTAGAAATGGGCCAAAACAACCCAAACACTATTTTTCTCTTCTTTGATGTAAGATTCCATCAAGCAGAGGCAGCAGAATTAGAACTTTAGTATCCTCCTGAGTTATGCATGTCAAGTAATGCAAACAATCATTTATTACTACATCGTTCTCTGTCAGGCAGTAAAAAAAGGCTCCCAAGTATCACTTATTAGAGACTGTGGCAGGAGGTGCAGCCCATAGCAGGGTTGAGAGGCAGTGTCCCAATGAGTACAGCAGAACCCTACAGAGATGCAAAGGCCAAGGAAAACACCACAAAACAGAAGTGATCAACAGAAGTAATCAACATCTCCAAGTTGAAAAGTAAAATGGCTGGGTTTGGGAAGCATTGTATGACTCAAACACAGATTTTCTTTTACTTCAGACTGTTTTCTTAGCACAAAACTTAGGAATTTTATTAGTCAAGGTCTACGAGTTGGCCAGCATAAAGAAACCAGAAATTCTGTTGTGCAGCAGTGCCTTGAAATTAAAAGCTATCCACAAAAGAACCTGAACAGGAGAAGAAAAGAAGTTGCAGGCTATAAATCCTTCTTGAATGCTTGCATGTCATTGTCCAGTTCCCTGCATGGAGTTGCACATGTATTCGTGCAAAAAAGATTATTTATTCTGGATATAAACTGCTAGGGAGAGGATATATGGAAAGACAGCCGGGAGCTGAGGTTACTGGTTGCTTTTTTTCTGCATCCTTGTGCATCCCAAACAACCCCCATAACAGTCTGTAATGCTCTGTATAGGACATAGATAACAGTAGCTTACAATAAAAAATAAAAGTAAGAGAAAAACAAAGGGCTTTCCCCCACCCTGCTCCACCTGTTGATTAACTTGTGTGCTATGGCATACTCAACACAAATACAAAACATTTAATACATTAATCCACAGAACTACTGCATGTATTTTTATTCATACCTAAACTAGCTTCAATAAGTAGACCAGCAGATGCATGCTTTGAAAAGTAACCTGTGTCTCTTGAGGGAACCCTGCTAGGTCCTTCCCAGAGGAAGCTTATAATATGACTTCATTTAGAAAAATTACAAGCCTATAATCCTTCCAAGCAAATCATCATCATATTCTGTTAGATGATATCGAGTTTCTAACACACCAAGACTGAGTTCTTTCTACATTCATGTGTTAGAAAGAGTGGTCATGAAGCAAGTTTTCCTCCTAGAATCATTGTGCAAGAGGAAACTGCACTGAGATAATTGACAAATTAACAGTTCTTATTAATACTGCCTCACTGACGTAACACTGAATGAAGTGCAGATTTCAGTCCCAAGCTGAATCCAATTCAATTTGGTTAATTCTTTATCAGGCTTTTCTTGACACTTGTCCAGAGATGGTGCCATGGGGCACACGTCACTAGGGCAGGAGCTCAGCCTCTGCCCTACTTACAGTGCAGAAAGCTGTGGCCACTTGCCACAAATTTCGGTTTAAAAGGGGTTTCAAACACAACTGTAACTAATGTTTCGAAGGATAATAATGAAACATGTAGATTAGTCTATTTCATTCCCAGGATAATACTATTTCCATTAGCAACTTGATAACATGAGTGGGTTACACTTACAAAACAGGCACACAAAAACAAGCAAAGATGAGAGGCAAGAATTTAGAAGGTCAAGATAATTTTGAAATCTGACCTTAGCTGATTAGGAAGAGGTGCCAAAATCAACAACGATACTTAATAAAACAGAAAGTAATACACTTCAAAATGGACATCAAGTGCAGCAAAACAAGCAGCAGAAATGGAAAAAGAGATTACAGCAGCACTCTAATATTGGGGTCAACAATGTCGTACTGCCACAAAAGTGTAACTGTTGTGAACTGCACCGACAGGACTGCTGTGTATGGAAAAAAAAGCAATTACTCTGCTCTGCCTAAATAAACAATAAATACCTGCTATCTTTTACTTTTAACTGAGACCCATGTGCAGTTTTTTTCTAAGTCTATCTTAATGCATAATCCCCAAATGGAAGAATCTAGATAAGAATTACACGACCTAAATAAACCAACTAAGGGATAAAAGAATCAAGTCTGATTTGCACAGAACTGTGAAAGAGAGAAGAAAGGATCAAACACCTTTATCTCTTATCTTCAAGGTATCATTTTAAATTTTTTTAGAAATATATTTAATTTTTAAAAAATACTACTATTTATAACAAATCTAAAATAAATATTAAATACATTCTTATTATTTTAAATCTATATTTTTTCTAAAAAAATGCTGAGAATAACCATCCTCAGAATTCCCTGGCTGCTGCTTACCTATTTGCAGTTACAATATTGAAGAAAACCTTCCAGTTACAAGGATAAACAAAAAATATAAAAGGAGGCTTTTATCATCATAGAAATCTGTAAACAAACAGTTTTTCTTAACACAGCCTACAAGGTGTGAGCTAATGTCCCCTTCAATATTAAGCCCACATTTCTATATTATTATATGCAAATCTGTACCCAGGTTATATAATATTAAATCTGTGGCAGCCTGAGATGCTTTGCATTCAATTCAGGGGGAAATTTTTCCCCCAGACCAGGCCTTAAGTGTTTGTATACTTTCTAGCAAGGTCAAATAATGTTATACCTGGTTTTGTATATATATGTTATTTGTTAATATGAATAGCATACACAGTACTAGAATTAAACAAGTATTCAAAATTACCTAGTACCAAAAGAAAAAAAAAAAAAAAAAAGCTTGAGGTTTTCTTTTTATTTCCAAGACTTTAGTAGATTAGGATGTTGTCTTTTGTCTTGGTTTTTTTTGCAGCACAAACTTCATTCCTCAATGATTAGCAGATGCATTTTCTTCCTGTCAGAGAACAGCAAAAAAAACTTCAAAACAAACAGAAAAAAAATTAACTTTTCATACCTGGTAAAATATAATTAATGAAACAACGTTGTGTTCAATCCAGCCTCTGTGGATAAGATATTTCAGTGTGTTGTGTTCAAGCAGTTCAGAGCAGTGGTGGTTTTTTTACTCAAAATTACACAATGAATTAAATATGTTAAGGACAGCATTAGCTATTCTTATGTGATTTCTGGTTTTAAACCAGTGGTTGTGCCAGCCTGAATTATATGCCATGGACAAAACAGCAGAGACATTCAAAATCATTCAAGACCATTTCATTAAAATGCAGGATGCATTTTCTTATCCAGATCATTGCTTACTTTTCTGCTAGGCTACAAATAGTTTTTCTAATATGTTTACAAAACTGATTTAATTTGAAATTAGTGAAGGACACACACAGAAAAGAACTATATCTTTAAAAAAGTAAACAGTATAACTCCATTTTATTGTATAATCATGCGCCATTTGTGTCTTCTGGAAACACAGGCTATGACCCCAGTAGTTGCTCCCTACAGGCAGCACTCCTACATCCCTACAAATTCTTTGAGGTTCTGGCAGAACTCCACATAGGGAAAAGGTTTGTCCACACAGAACAATTTAGAGACTCAGGAATACATATTTTCTTTTCTCCTTTGTGACAAATGGTACCATGAAGTAAAATCATTAATTTCTTATAAAAATGATAACACCTAAATTGTGTTCTTCCATATACATATTAAGGTTCATCTTGGCATTCCAGACAACTGAATCAGACCCAAAGTGTTTGCTTGTAAAAACAAGATTTTATTTTACTTCTATCAAATTATATCTACAACAAATAAATGCAGATAAATTTAGGAAATGAAACCCAAGCTTATTCCAAAATTAAAAATAGATGATTCAGTTACTGTTGCATATCCTATGTTGTGAATACCACTATGTGGTTTCACTTTTAGGAAAGGAAATACACATGAGAAGCAGCATTATGCCCAAGCGTTTTGATACTTGATGTGCAAAACAAACCTTTCCCAAATGGCATGTCAAATCACTGACCATGCAAGCTTTTGCTAGTGGCATGAAGCCAGTACTTCGACCTTAGGCAACACACAAACTAGCCAGTCTCAAACACTGAAAAATTCTTCTGAATCCCGAGAAGCCAAGATAAAAGTACTAAGGCATTCATTCTTCCCACAGAGAATGAAACTCAACCCACATTCCTTTTGCAATTAAAACAACAGAACCAAACAAATCCAAGAAAAAAAAAAAGTAACACAACCAATCAACAACAAAAAAAATAATTTAGTCTTATAAGCATTCAGTCTCAATTATTACACAAAATTTACTGGTCCAAATAGTTAAGAATGTGATTTATGTTCCGTAAAACCCACACTATTTATACATGATAAAGTAAATCGTACCATTGCTGCTGACATACCTATTGAAGAGAATTTTAGCTGTGTGTTTCATGGGGTTGGATAGTATCACATATTGAAGATCAGATGGATAAAATCCTCAAGGGCAAATTGCTGAACCTCATTCATCAACTTACTTCCCCACTTCATCACAGCAAACTACATAAATCTCACAATAAGGATTTAAGAGAACGAGGTACCTCAAACTATTTTGTAAATGAAACACTGCTGTAATTACCACCTGTTCAAAAGTTCAAAACTAATTCTTTGTTTTCTGTCATACTTTTAAGAAACAAATTACCACCTTGACTTCATAAGGCAGCAAAGTCTGTTCAGTTTTTCCCCAACAGGAAGTAAATAAAGCTTTGCAACACATTTATCTGTGGGATCACCAGGTCTCACTTGAAGGTGTTACCAGAATCTAGCAGATGTTTCAAATACACAAGAGCTTTCACATCTTTATATCAATAAAAAAATACCAAGCCTCTTATTAGAATATTGCATCACTATCAACAATATTATCCTGCCCTATAGAGCAATTCTCAACAGAACTACCATATCAAAGGATATGTGCCTGAAGAACAATAAATGTACACATAATTACTGTGACTTCACAGAATGGCTCAGGTTGGAAGGGACCCCAGTGGGTCATCTGGTCCACCCTCCCTGCTCAGGCAGGGTCATCCCAGAGCACATTGCACAGGATCATGTCCAGACAGTTCTTGAATATCTCCAGTGAGGGAGACTCCACAGCCTCTCTGGGCAACCTGTTCCAGTGCATGGTCACTGCATGGTAAAGAAGTTCTTCTTCGGAAGAACTTTATTTAGGTGGAACTTCCCATGCATCAGTTGCTGCATGTTGCCTTGTGTCTTACTGCTCAGCCCCACTGAGCAGAGCCTGGCTCCATCCTCTTGAGTCCCTTCCTTCAGATACTGACAGACATTGATGAGGTCCTCTCTCAGTCACCTCATCTCAAGGCTGAACAGGCCCAGTTCTCTCAGCTTTTCCTTGTAAGAAAGATACTCCATGCCTTAACTATCACTGCTGGACCTGCCCCAGGAGCTCCTCATGTACTGAGGACTTGATAGAACATGTGACTACCACATAAATTTACTTGAGAGTATGGTTACAGAACATCATTTTACACTGAGGTCCATATAAAATAAATTTATCAAGCAAGCAAGGAGAAGGGGAAAGGAGCATTACAAATATATCCTCTATAGTTCCAGGTTTATTGCAGGAAAACTCATCGGCTCCTCTGCATTATTCTTCTCCCCAGCCACAATAAGACTCTAGATAGTAGCTTTAAGGTGTCAGAATGAGATGATCATCCTTTGAATGAGATTCATTTACTGCACAGACCACCACACCAATCTCATCCCAGAGATGCATACCAAGACTACAAACACGGCAAGCCATGGAGTTTGTATATACTTTGCAAGGCAGAGAGGATTAAGACTACTAACAGTAACAAGGGACATCTCCACACACTGTTGGAAATAAAACCAAATCTATACTTGACTCTCGATTTTAAGACCAGAAAAAGGCATCAATACTAGTTACCAAGCATTTAAGCTTCTTTAACAAAAGCTCAGCATGATCTGAGGCTGCATGTTGGAGAGGAGTTTTAACCTTTTATCAGTAGCAAGCTGATCTCACCAGGAAGCTGGGGGAAAGTACTCCCCAGTGACAGTCACTGCTCTCAGCACTGTTGGTATCCTAGTTCCTCTTGTTCCAAGGGGCACTGAAATCCATGCTCCACTGCAGTGCCCCTTGTCATCTACTCATCTCCCATGTGAGGTAGCATTTGGATTGGCTTTGGCCCTTTGCAGGATTAAAAAAGCATGTCACTGGCTGAACAGAGCACCCAGCAGAGAAAGCACTGCACATCAGCTCTGGGAAGAAGGGCAGCAGCAGGCTCAACACACAGAAGGGCCATGCTACGCCTACAGGATACTGTTAATGAGATCACACTGCATATATGAGATTGCTGCTGGTGCCTGATAACCTCCACGTGCATGAGGCACCCAGAACCAAAGTGCTTCTGTGGTACAGGCAAGTCATTGCTACTGGTCCGTATTAGCACTGGACAGGCCATCATTTGTGAGTGATGAGGTGAAAGATGCTTGAAAATGGAGAAGAAGTCAGTCAGTGACATGATTCTCAACAGCTCCAGAGTGACTCACTTCTTCCTACTTAAGATGCATGAGACAGCCCCAAAACCTGTTGTTCCTAGACTGGTTTCTGAGCATGAAGATATCAAAACAAAGATCCACAACCTACATCTTGGCTAGGTGCAATCTTACAGCAACCACTACCAAAAGCATAAGCCATATCTGAGAGGAATAATTTCACAGAAAAAAAAAATCTAGGGACAACGTATTCTTTTTATATATTATATATTTACATAATTTGTACACTTCAATATTTAGTTAACAACTGGTATACATCCACTAACTAAAATTCAACACAGCCATTTTCAATCCTTTGATATGTTATAATATAAGCATCATCATGGGTGGGGAAATCTAAAGTTATGCTGCATAGGAATTTACTGTATGTCATTACCTACGTAGAAATTTGCCACATCAGGAACATATAAACTCCTTTGAGGAACAGCATCCCTCAGTGACAGAAAGGTACTTATTACAGTGAGCTTACCACTGAGACTCCATGCACAGCTGACACAAAGATGCTGATATGCAACCACTGCATACTCTAACAACTCCTGATGCCATCCCCTCTGGATCGTGCTGTTCTAAGAGAAATTCCCTAATTGTTACAGGGACTCCTTTAATAAACTTCTGTCTGAATCGACTCAAATGCAATTCCAAAATTGTTCACATGCCACCGATATTCAGCTGACCAGCAAGCACACGAGCAGCCATGGCAGTTCTGTCAACCACCTCCCCTAAAAAGTACAAGAGCATCAAGGCTGATCTAAAAGCAGAATTAAGTGTCTGGGAGCAGGTCAGCAGCTTTCTAGCAGCAGCAATACTAGCAAACACCAGCTTAAACATTTGTGAAGTGATGACTCAGCTAACTGGTGATACCACAACAAATCAAAATAAAAAAAACAAAATTTTTTGCTACTAGGAGATGGTTACCTTCTCTTCAGACAAAAGACAACTGGAGAGAGGGTGGGAGAAGGGAAGGAAGCCAGCCAGTCACAAGAAAGCAAGTCTTATGAATAGTGGGGAGACTGTCATGTATTTCAATGTTAAGATTTTAACTGGACTGTCATGAGAACTAGCACGTTTGTACATATATACACATTGCGCAACTTTCTGCCACTAATACTGACTCAACAGTCACATTAAATGCAGTTCAGTTTACTCCAGCAGCTCCCCCTGTCCTGATAGTCTTCCAAAGTTTCTCCTCTCTTCCACAAAGTCTGTTCCACATTCTCTTGGCACTGAGGATATATGAGGCCAAGGCTGGAAAATTCTAAGGTGCAGCTCAGTCTGCAAATGAAGATACAAACTATTTTTGTATTATAAAGATACAGTACTGTATATGGGGAGCAAAAATAGTTGAACAATTCCAAAAGAGTAACTGTTGTTAATGCCCTGCAAAAACTTTAGTGTGATTGAATTTCAGGAACCCTGGGTGAAATACCATTTAACATAGTCATCCGCCATTTATTATAAACATCAATGAACTACTGAAGGATAAGGTCTTTAAATTTGTGGATAACACCAAAATGCAAGCAGATGGAAACAAATTACAGGGTGGAATTAGAGCTACAAATTATGCAGAAAAATACTTATTTATTTTAACAAAAAAATTCCCAAAGTCCTCTCAGGATGCATATAACCTTAACAAAAGTACGAAGAGGCTATGCTTGGATTCATGATTAGACAGAGAATTTTAGATGACAAAGCAGGAAGCCAGAAGCACCTATTTATAGGTTACAGATGCTTAAGCTAAGAAATGAAATTTCAAGCAGCAACACCAGTTTAAAGTTACTTCCTCATCACGCTTCTGTTGTGTTCTCACATCACGACCTCAGGCCTACATAGTATTAGGAAGCATGAAAATTGATGAGATAGGTGAGCTCACCTGCCAGGCTGCTCCAACCCACATGATTTTGCTCACTAATGAAATTTAATGTAGTAAGAGAATATAATTTATGACAGATTAAAGGACAATTTTCAAGAGCATTGAGACGCCAAGTGCAGCACCATTGGGCTGCTAGCTTTGCTCACCCATGTAATGGTCTCACTTCAAGACTATCAGATTTCTGACATTAATGAAAATTACATTTTTTCTAAGAATTTATGTACAATCTTGGTTTCAGACCAGTGCACTTATAGAGGCTGGGAACTCGTGATTCTGTGAAGCAACTATTATTATCTATTTACTCTGCACTCTTACTGGGTGAAACGGTCAGGACTTTTGCAAAGAGATGGAAGCAACAGCCTGGAACAAACAGGTGCTTCCACCATCCTGAAGTGATTAGATGTCATTACATGACAACGGCAAGCTATTAGCTTGTAAAGAGCCTACCTGCAGGCTTAAAGCAAGTCACGAAACTTGTTTTGCCACACAAACAACTATGCAAATCAACCGCTGAAAAATATTTCTTCATACTTAAAAGAAACCCTGTGGGAAAACATGTGCTGATGAAGACACTCATACCTTGAGAAGTTTCGAAAGCTCTAAAAGAGAGAAAACAACACGGCTGTTGTATAGTCATTAACTAGCCATTTCTGGTGTGGGTTTGTGGTTTTGATTCTTTTTCTAAATAACTCGCCAGTTAGTATTAAATAAATACTTTGATAAAAGAGAGGAGCGGTCAGCTGGGTTCCCCAGCAAAGTCACCAGGGGCTCCAAGCCTGTGCGGCATTATAGGCCACGCAGAATATTAAAAATATCTGGTATATGCAAAGATCTTCACCCAAGTCTGGAGTTATTACGTTGTCATTTAACCTCTTTTAAATGTGAGAAAATGGGAAGATAAACAAGCCAGGTGAGTTACACAGCCCCGTAGTGGCTCAAGCAAACACGTGGCTTAACATATGGTAGCATTTACCTAAGAGGAAGAAAACCAAAAATATAATTTCTACGGTTTTTTCCTACTTCAGCAACTCAGAGGCCAGTAACCAAAGGCACACAGGCTGCTTCAACAAGTATCTCTCTGCAAACAGCAGATTCAACTTCCTTAGGAGTTCACGGCTGCTCTCTGAAACGATGCATTTAATGTTTTAGTTAAATAAGGGCTGAGCCCTATAACCCATCTGCCAACAGCGTCCGCTAGTCCACCGAGAAAGCCGAGGGAGCACCACCACCGAGCAGCAGCAACATCTCGTTTTCACCGAGCTGACTTTGTTTCAGCAGGAAGGGGCTGCCACGCTGCCAGCGTTTAACTCATTTCCCTGGACCGGGGCGTCCTGCCGGCCCGACCATCGCCACACAGAGCCTCCTCCTCCTCCCCCTGCGCGGCCACCGGCAGCTCCGGGCGCTCGCTCCCTGCCCCACCGCCGCCTCCAGGCTGGTCCGGACCCCCTCGCCGGGCCGGGACGGAGGCGGAGCGGAGGGCAGGCGGGAGACCCCCGCCCAGAGCACCGCCCGGCTCTGACCCGCGGCCCCGGCCCGCCTCACCCCGCCCGGGGCGGGAGGCGACGGGGGGAGGGCCAAGCGGCCCGGGGAAGGGGCATCGCCGGGGAAAGCCAGCAGCAGAGGCAGGGGCTGGCGGCCAGCGGCTGCCCCGCGCAGAGGAGAGCGATGCCCGCCCGGGCGGCGGAGCCAGCGGCGGGATGCCCGGCGGGAGACGGGCAGGGGCCGCCCCCG
>VXAD01001100.1:929701-1052452 GCA_013399195.1 Dicrurus megarhynchus
GCCCCATGCCCGCCGGCCGCCCCGGGACTCAGCCGCGCCGGCACGTCGGGGGCTGCGCGCTTCTCTGCGCGGGGGATCCGCGGAAGCGCCTCCGCACAGAGCGTGCCGGGTGCGCCCCAGTTAGCCTGGTGCCCGGGCCGGGAGGGATTTGGGCACCAAGATGTTTCTGCTTGTTTTCTGTTATGTTTTGCACGCCTTTTATTTTTTTTACCCAAACACACCAGAAGTTATCTTCTGTTACCGAACAGAAATGGCATTTTCTGTTTTGAAGTAGAGTCCAACCTTCTTCGTTTAAAAACATTATGATTAACAGGACTGAGCCACTCTATGTTATTGCATAAAAAGAAAATATAATTTCTGTCTCTTCTTTGTCCTTTTTTTTGGCACTGATTTTCCTCTAACCCTGCCACGAGTTGGGGCAGGTGGGGACGAAAGCAGGAAGAACAGCATTTTATCGTGTGGAAGATTTCTACTGGTCTAACTCCCCCAGCTGGACTATTGCTGGGGTGGGTATGGAAAGTGCTGGGGAAACAGAGCTCTGTAAATTCCACTATTGTCAAACCAGCAAAAGACCATTTTTACAAAATCAGCGTGACTCTGCTCTTAGCAGAGAACAAAGCCACAGCCAAAATGTAGGGCATATCGCACATCATTAGTGTCAGGTAGACAAAAGGAAGTTTCCATGTCTTATTTTAACGACTTCTGGTTAATAGATCTTTCTTTTATTGGTTTTAAAATAGCATACTTTGGAACAACCTTGGTATGAGATGGTTATTTGAACATCAATCAAGTAATTTCTGTAGTAAATTTTCACAACACAATGAAGTTTCAGGCATACAGTAATATCAAAATAAGCAAAGGAGTACCCAGTGGGAGCGCTGCGCAAGAAAAGAAGGTATTTATAGCTTTTAGTTCCAAATGGTGGTATGGATATATCATAGTTTGACAGTGCTTAATATATGAAATTTAACCATGTTCCCCTGATTACAAATTAGGTGGCACTGTCTACAGTAACATTAGTAAGGTCATTATGCTAACAGAGGCTGACTCCTTTGATAAGCAAATATTTGCAATAGAAACAAACATTTTAAAAAGATTACATAAGCAGCAATATCAAATTATTAAAAGAAGAAATAATACTATGTGCACAATAACCAACACCTCAGAATACATCTGTATCAAAGTCAAAGAAATAAGTTAGACTTGAGAACAGCTGCAATTGAATCCCGTTGATTATTTACTTGGCTGAAAAGGTGCCACAACACACAGAGGGTGTAGAGTCACACTTCCCTGGAAGCATGGCAGCTGACAGAACCAAAGGAGAAGGGGTGTGCCAGCCCTCCCAGTGTCTCAAGAAGGGTCACAGGTCCTCTTTTCCTTTTTTCTTTCTAATTTGTCTTGTAATTGTCCCTTTTTTCATATATTAAAATTGCTATGCCCATTAAGTAGAGATCTTCCATCGGAAGTATAAATATCTATACCTACAGGAGTTTGCTTTTTATTGTTGTCTGTGACAAACTGACCATTTTTTCTTCTGTAGATTAAGTTTGTCACAAAACAGAATGTGTTTCATAGCCATATATATTCTAAATGTTTCATCATTATCTAATATGTTCCAAATTTACAATTTTTAATTCTAAAATGTTTACATTTATTTAAAACTAAATCAACAAAATAACTTGGTTTTATTATTACAGTGTTTAGGAAAAATATATACTATACCTATTTATTTTGCAAACATCAGAAACCAAAGTATCTTATGAATTTGGGTGCATTGGGCCTGAACAGAGATGGCCTTGTTGGCCTTATTCACATCTTTGACCAATTTCTTTGCTAGTGTCTCTAGCATTTGACCTGAACTTTCTTGTCTCTCTCATAACTACATCTTTTTACTAAGTGAAATTATAGCATTTTACTATGATTTTGGGTTTTATTGAGAATGAAAACATCTCCTTCATGTAGTTACAGGAAAACTAGATGTACTGCATGCCTCATTTAGCATCCTAGGGATAACAAGGATAAATGAAAATAAAGTAAAATACAGAAGCAAACCCTTTCAGGTTCTTTACCTCTGTTCTGTTGATTATTGCCTCTGGCAATCGATGTTCTGCTAATTAAAGTCATCAGTCTTGATTCTCAGTTCTGGTATCAAAGCAATTTCTGGTGACTTTTAAAAGTACTATTTCCCTGTAAGCCTAAATTTCATGTTCACATGCTATAAACTAATACTTCTGCCCTAGCAAATCTTTCCATGGCACTTTGAATGAGCCAGCCTCAGATTAATGGCAGAGACCCAGCTCTCCAAAATTTGGAATATCTGTGGCATAGAAGTTACTTTTCTCAACACAGTAGCTCAGGCATAGGAAACACTTTGCCTTTGATAGCACCAGTATTACAGTGCTGTGATAAATAAGATGCAACCCTAAGCCATCTTTTAAATATTATAGAGAGGGAAAAAAAAGAAATAAAAGAGAAAAAAGTTCCTTAGAGAATGCTGCAGGCAGTTTGCCTTGAAGAAATTGGAAAATGTGATTTTCACCAAATTGTGAGTCTTTTAACTGTAAATAGAAAATAAAATATATAAGTACAACATGAAGCTCACTCCTCTCTTCTCTCCTGCCTCTTCCAAACATGTATGAAAACATCTTCCTTAAAATGACATCCTCTGATGGCTTTCTGATTGGTGTTATCAAGTTTTATATAAGCAGTATGGGTGCGTGTCTGAAAGAGAATGTATTATTTAGTGTTTGTCCAGTGTTGGGGTAGAATTTAAAATATATACATTCAGTTAATTTTTTTGTGACTTCTCACCCTGTTGCTATAAAAAGTTAATTTTCAAGCAGCCAAAATAGCAGGTCTGATATGAGATGTCTGGGTAACAATGGGTATAGAATTAAAATCAGTGCTCCAGTTTTAGATAAGAAGCATCTGAGGAACATTTCCAACTGAATTTGTACTCATTGAGATGAAGAACAAGCATCACCAGCTGGAGATTGTAGATGTGCTGAGACAGACATACTACAGATTGTCTTGTTCATGAGCTGCATTGTAAAAGGTCACGAGCACCACTCTGAACATCTTGTGGCAGCATGAGAATTCTTCCACACAATAAACCTCCAAATTTAACTCTTGGTCATAGAAAACATATGGAGTTTGCCTCCAAGTTTATTAATGTTTCATTTTAGCAAGATATTTTCCCTCATCCACAGGCTCTCAACCAGATCCTACCTTTCCCAAGGCAGAGCTCCACGCATTGCTGCTGCTCTCTCACAAAAGGTCAGTTCCTCCCCTCCCTCCCAGTCCTTGCCGAGCTGCCTGTATCCATCAGTTGCACCACCCCCTTGTGTGAACTATGCCATGACATCACAGCAATCCCAATGAGATTTTATAGCTCTGCAACTGAATTCTGACCTCTAACCCTGCCTATTGATTCTCCATGCTGCGTGCATTCATGTACAAGCACGTCAGATAAGGCACCAGGTTGAGCTGATGTCCCAGAAAAAAATATGAGGGCGTTTTCCCTTATTACTGTGTATTTGCTTAAGTTGACCCCTTTCACCCTGTTCTGTTTATTACATCTCATCGCACACCACTTCCTTACTTGATTGTAGGCCATTATGTCCCTCCCTGTTGGTTTGTCATTCCTAATTTATAGCTCTCCTTACCATGTTTGCCAGTCATATGGCAGAGCTGCTTTAGCTCCCCTTTATCAGGAGCACCCTGTTTGCTCTAGCAGTTGTTGACACTCAGACAAGATCTTATAATCATAAAAACCAGATCCCTGTTACTGATGCCAGCTGCATGATGCCAGTTGATGACCTGCAGTGTCTGCCCACTCCTCCTCAAGACCTGTCTTTTCTTTCTCTGGCAGGATCAACCAGAAAACCGCTTGGGCCACCATGTCCTTGGGCGACTATGTTGCTACAAGAGCCATAGAGTTATGCCTAATATGTTCACAGCTTCCCATGGCCAATATCATTGCTGCCCATGCGGAAGAATAACAAAGGCTAATAGTCTAAGGCCCCACAAGTCTTTCTTCAGTATCTGAGGTACAAGCCCCAGCAAGAAGAAAATGCCCTTTGCCAGCAGGTGAGGTCAGCCTATGGGGACCTTCTTCCCCATAGCAGGGAGTCTGCCCCTGCTATCACTCGCAGGTTCCACCTGGTATTGTTGCAGCTTCAGGCTTAGCTGGTGCAACTCTTTTCCTGGACCGAGCTCCTGGACCCTGCTGCCAGGGCACTCAGTTTTTTGTAGCTGCAGATCTGCAGATAGGAGTGGGAGCATTCCTCCTGTTGTTAGAAGCCACAAGTTTCCAGCCTTCTTTCCCCCCACCTGTGTAAATGTGTGAGGAATGTGCTCTATTTTTTACGACACATCACAAATGATGAGAGAGGAATTGATAGACAGTGTTTCCATGTCCACCCACACCTTAGTGCTTAATCAGGATAAACACTCCCCCTGTCTTACCAACATATAAACCATTGTCAGTAGTTATCATGTCTGTGTTTTGCTAGTGGAAAGGAAAGAATTCCATCTTCTGAGAAAACTCTCAGGGTGATGGGGCAGAAGGACAGGGCAGCTCAGCAAATATCTGCAGGGTAGAAACTGTACTCAGTTGGGTCTTTAGGTGTTACTATATTAAAAAACATTAAACCCTGTGTATCCAGAAATAGGAAGCAGCCTGTATAATTAAGGATTCTGCCAGCTTACACATTTTTCACCAGGACAGAATGACCGGACCTCATCCATCTAAGCTTCAAGTGATGAGTAAGATAAAAAGTGCAGAGGCAGTGGTGATCACTCCGTCCCTACCGATATGCTTGGCTAGACCACAGAAAAGAAATTGCATCCTTAGCTAGGATAGATAGGCACAGCCCTGAAAAGGGGATTCTAGCTCTAAACACAGAGTTACAGAACTGGTACTGGAGGCATCTGACTGACCTTGAAAGTGAAAAAGAGAACTTGGACAGCAAACACACTTTGGGTGCGGCAAATCAAAATGTGGAAGGTTTCAGGTCAATGGGGTTTATCCAGAGACCAGACTAGGCTCAAGCTACTACAGGCAGCTCAAATCTAATGACAGGATCCCTGGCAACTGTGAAAACTCCAGGAACAGATATATGGTGATGTGTCCATATGGCTCACCAGCCATAAGATCACACTGTAAAGATGATATTTTAAAGACCCAGAAGAAACAGTACTCTGAGACTAAAATACTGAAGCTATGGCAGTTAGGATGCTGAGGTTAGAAAGCATGGCTTTGCAGTTCTGGGCAAAAGAACCAGAAACATGAGAACTTCTGGGATGACTCAGAAGTTGTTGGCTCCTCTTTTAATCCGTATGTCCTCTTATACTGTTCACATGCTGACTTCACACTGGTGTTATGCCTCTGTGTATCCATGTAGCAATGGTATTGCTGAGCATCTCAAAGTAGCACAGTAACTTTCATAGTGAAATGCAAGCAGACTCTGGCTTCGCCTGCGGCTGACCAACTCCTGTCTCAAAAGCTCCTCTGGCTGGGACAGAGGTTCAGCCTTTCTGAACAATAAAACAAATGCAGTGGAGACTCTATTCACCACAGGCATAGTGGTTTTCTGAGCTCAGTTTAGGAGGAAAAAATATTTCTCATTGGTTACTTCCTTCTACTACAGAGTTGATGTGGTCACTTAAACTCAGATGTCTTTGAAGGAGGCTTATCTCCATAGCTAAAGTGGTATGGTATGAGAACCAGCCAATTTTAATAATAATCTCATTGAGCACAGTACCTTGTCAGAACTGGCACCTCGTTTTTGCAGCAGGACAGTCCCTCCCCATACATCAGCACTTTTATGTGTTTCTCATGCTGCTGGCGTCAATACTGTACAAGCTTAATACCACAGATTTTCTGACAAAAGAATAGTATGACTTTTACTGGATTTTAAAAACATATATTCAATATGATACAACTACAGATAACTTACATTTTAGTTCAAATAATGACACTGGAAGAATCTTTGCTTTGTTTTGCAGCAACGTGCTATACAGAAAGGAAAGAAAGAGCTCATAAGGTACAAGAAGATGCAGCTTGTAAGTTGTTCCAAGGCAGACACCCTTTCATGCTGTGGTGTTTTGTGCTCTGCTTTTGCTGGGTCTTTTCACCCAGTTTGTTAAACTTGTGTTCAAGTTTCAACTTGAATACTAGTTTGTAGATTGTCCAGACAGGAAAAATCTCCTAGAGCCCCCCCTAAAAATGCAGAGGTGCACAGCATCCAGAGGAAGGCAAACTTCTCCAAAGAGGCATCAACTTCTTCCATCAGCAAGAATGGAAGCCATGGCCTGTCTTTTGACCCTGTGTCTCTGTAGGAAATTTCACTAGTTCTACAGAATGTGACATTGCACATGTGCCTCACAGTGTATGTGCACAAAATATCTTGCACTTCTTAAATAAAGTGCTAACATTCCCTTCTAGCAACACTCCTAAAACAAAACAGACAGCAATTTTGGGTTTTGGCATTTGTATTTGCCTGAATGTGGTCTTTCTTTTTCTTCTTTGTTCATTGGTTTGTGGGATTGTTTGGGGGGGGGTTTGTTCTGTTTTGTTTTCCTTCTTTTTTTTAAATTTATTTTCAGCAATAAATCTTGTCAAAGGGAAAATCTATTAACTACTTAAAAAATAATCTAGGCAAGACTTGAATTCTAAACTTTTATTTCTTGCAATCAGTCTTTTATCTGCAAACAGAGCATAAAGGAAAAGGAAAGGAAAAAACTGGAGGAGTGAAAATCTGTTATGCTGTTGCACAGTTAGTTTCTAGGCAGGACATATTGAAATTAAAGTCACTCGACTTAGACTAGACAGAGTTGTTACTGTAACAGACTTGTGTTACAAAGCATCCTTTCTATGTACTTTCTTTCTTGAAGTGCTGTATTTCTGTTAAAAATTCACTGAAGATATTTCTCTGAGCAAAATGGCTTAAATTATCCCTAAATCTGTTCCTTTTAGAATTTGCTACAACTTACTGGTTGATCAGATAAAGACACACATAGTTTTCATAGATATCAGGAAGAAGCTGAAAGGGGCCTCTGGTGGTCCCCTAATTCACCTTTCTACTTCCCATCAGAACCGTGAAACTTTCCTTCACACTCCATCTGGTGAGGCAGAGTCTGGTCTCTGTAAATCACCCATGCCATTACCTATCAGTGCTTATGATCCTAACATCTGACCTAAACCTTCCTTGTTGTAGTGCATGCTCATGTCTTCCTCTCATCTACAGTGATGATGTAGAGAGAGCCACCTATTTGTTACACCTGTGCTATTCTTGTTTGTGCTATTCTTGTTTGAAGAGTTTTTCTCTGTTTTCTCTCAACCTCCCCTAAACAAAACAGTCGTACTCGCTCTAATCCTTACTCACTGATCATGTTTCACAGACTTTCAGTCTCCTTCTCTGGATTACAATTTCTTTGAAACATGGTAGCCAAACCTCAACATGCCTCTCCTATTTAGGCATCACCAACATAAAATTATCTATGGCACACAGTAATCTTCCATGATGTTTTCTTCCATTTTTGCCACAGCAATTTCGTTGCCTGATGCTTGGCTGTGGCTGTGTATGACCCCTGCATCCTCGCCTGTGGATCTGCCACCCTGCTGAGAGTTTCCAGTCCAATATTTATGCAGCTGATTTTTTGAACTCTAAGTTGTAGCCTTTTTTATATCATTTCTGCTCTCTGTCAAGATCTTTCTAAAGACATTCCTGTTCTCTAAAACCCTCACAGGCCCTTACAGATTGGTTGTAGCTGCTTATTTAGCAATTCAATGCTCCATCATCTGGAGTGCCAGTGGGAGCAGTGTTCTTTACTAGAACAGGACAGGATAGACCACTGGGAGTAGCACAGGGATTTTGGCATTACACAGCTGAGTGCATTTTTCTTCCAGCAGTATTGCACCCATGTTATGGAAGTTTTCTCCAGGTCTTGTGTGCCAAGATTGCACCTGAAAATCTCAAAAAAGACAGAGTCCACAACCTGCCTACCATATTACAGCCACTGCATTTCTCCTTCTGCATGGCCTCTTTACTTGGTTAGATCACTCACCCAAATAATTTTGGTTTTCTTTAGCATGATAGGGCCTCTGATGATTACCTGAGGAAAGATATTAAATCTTTGGGGCCTTTGAAGAAAGATTTCTTCTTTATTAACAGAATTCTCATTGATGTCACAGAAACAAATGTCATTAATCTGACATTTGCCCACCTACCAAAAAAAAATGTTTGCAGTCACGGAGTGGTTTTTTACTTACTACCATTTTAGAATTGGATTAACCGGAAAATTCTACACTTTTTGAACCTGCTTTTGGGGCTACAAAATTTTATTTCTTGTAGCACTATTAGAAGCTAAGCAAATAAAAACTGCTTACAGAGAGATATACCAGGATTTCCATAGGAAATATCCCTTTCCAGTATTTAGGACTAATCTGGTATTAATGCCTGTCTTTAATCAGAAGCAGGCTTCCAGTTCAATTAATTGTTCTGAACTTAAGAGCATTTATGGACATATAAGAAATGTGGAAGTAGAGAGAAATTAATTATGTTCTGGTATCAGCTTCACTTGGTAACAATTTCCCTAACTGAAGCCTGAATGATGGAACTGGAACTTAGATTTCAGCTAGAGGGTGGGGTTCCTGGAGCAAAACCGCAAAATCAAATGCCACTGAATGTTCAGAGTGCTTTGCTCCGACCAAACCATGTGGGAGTGGGGAAAAAACCAAACAAACCACAAACTAAAAAAACCCCATAAAAAATAGCTTTATCTACTTCCAGCAGACAACAATCTGGCTAGAAAATTTCTTCATTAGGGTATGCCATTCATTGAAATCAAAATGTTCCACAAAAGAATTTCCATTTTTGACCAATTTCCAATGGAATCTAGGCAGGTTTCCAAGACAGATGAGCCTGCCAGTTCTCTTCTTAACAGCCATTTGGCTGGTTCATCTTGAGCTTACAGACTGCTTTGCCTTGGTTTTGATGGAGTGCTGAGAGCTGGGAAGCAAGGACCCTCCACTTTGTGGCTTCTTGGCAATCCCCATTCCCCAGACATGTGGGGGCGAGGCTGACAGGCTTCCCCAGAGCTGAGGCATCATGCCATGAAAAGACTCAACATTCCTTGGTTTCATTCCAAATTTTGAAATATTAAAATCTTCTATTGTGTCAAAAAAAGTTTGCATTTCTTGCTGATGCTCTGATGAGTTTGTATTCCAGATCAGAGCCTAATCCTGTAAGCATGTGCATATCCATTTATTACAAGCTGTGGTATAAAATTACACAGATATTAAAGGTTCTGGCAGGTTGGCAATACATAGGCATGTAAATAACAAAGGCCACACCTGAACATAAGGCAGTAGTGCCCATGGTGATGTGGTCTTATAGCACTGCTGTTGCCAATGCTTTCTTCACAGCACTTAATAACTGACTACTTCTTTCAATATATATTTGAAGTACTAATACATGATATTCCATTTTAGAAGCAAACATCTGACATGGAAATGTTACTGGTTTTTCAGAACCACAAAACATATTCATATAATTAGGTTTACTATTTCAAAATCCAGCGTATTCTATTAAGAGTCTTAGTCAAAATTAAATGTCTTCTTTTGTGCCTTAGATGATCATCCAATTCTGTCTTCAGCCAATGAAAACAACTTCCTTGCCTGTTCTTTTTAGCTTTCACTTCTCACATGCTAGTCTTGCAGTCATGGGACTTACAGCCCTTACAGCCCTTACAGCTCAGCTCACAGAGCGAATATGTGTCTGTTTCTTTTCAAGTCCTGTGTAATGCCATTGGTCCTGTCTCAAACTTGGCCTAACGTGGCAACATGACCTCTGTACTGATGCTACTTTGTCTTGGTGATCTACACAAACAGGAGAGTAGTAAACAGCTATGAAGATGGCAGTGACTTCAAAGCCACACCAGATTTTTCAAAAAAAAGGCTATTTGCTCTTCATGGTTGTTTGGCATTCTCACACTAAAATGTTTTGGGAAAAGCTCCAATACCCATTTTGTAATGCACAATGTCAAATATACAATTAGAGTCCCTAAAAGTGATGAAAACTACTAAGAATCCACTAAATTGGGGTAACGAGTGGCCCACCAAAGAGTAGAGCTTCAGTCCAGGATGACTTTTGGAAGCTTGATGATTGGGCTAACAGAAACTTCATATAGTTGTAAGAGTGGAGGTGCAAAGTTCTGCACATGGAGCAGGATTACCCCTGCACTGAGAGTTCACTGGCTGAGTAGCAGCACTAGTAAGAAGGTCTCATGGTGGAGGTCACAGTGGATGTGAAGATGAATATGAGCCACTAACATGGTGATGGGGTAGGAGCATGTTAGGGAGTTTGTCCAGCCTGAAGAAAAAGCCAAGTGAATAATACAATTGCTGTTTTAACCTGTATGATGAGGGAGAGAGAGAGGGTTTAAAGGTGAGACATGATATAGTCCTGCGTTGAGTGGGAATGGACCAGTTAACCTCCACATTTCTATGATTCCATTAAAACTGTATTTTCTAAAATTTAATTTGATTAACATTCAACACAATTGTCTAGCTGAAACCAAGATCCTGGAAGTTTCTTTATTGCAAATAACCAGGATATTATGGTAGGATATACCATGAAAAAGTATGTTTTGTTCTATTCATGGTTTTTCCTGACCTTTTTTTCACAAATATATAGTATTAGCCACTGTCAAATACAGAGCTAAAGGGACCATTGACCTATCTATTCAGGAAAATAGTGGTTCTAGATTCCTAAGGGAAATTACAATGGCTCTTACGCATTTGTAGAATATAAACATTTGCTGAAGGTAATAAAAAGTCTGACTGTCTTCCAGTCAACACTCACAACTGATAGACAGAGTATGTTCAGATACTGCCTCTGAGGCAGCAAGAAATCCTGGCATTATGCAACATCCAGGTATCAATTTCAGTGGAGCAGCATTTCAAGCATATAGTTTTAATCTGCCTATTTATGAGATTGTAAAACACTGCTAATTTACCACTTACTTGACAAAAATAGAGAAGTATGAGCATTTTAGAAACCAAACTAAGCAAAAGAGTGTGCCTTTTGAAGGATAGATATGTGTTGGCAAAAATGAAGCATTGGTTGGATTCTCCATTGGCTACTTACCTATTATTCCTTGTACATATTAAATGAGTTTCAAAGGTTCCTCACTTTTGCTATCATGCTGAATATACTGCCACGTGATGAATATGGGGGAGATCCTGACTCCTTTGAAGTAATGGCAAACTTCCCATTCCCTCTACTGCCCAACACCTTGTATGGAAAAGACTGTATGAACCACATGAGGCGAAATTTTGTCAAATGCGAGCAAGAGCTGCTGGCTGTATCTAGTATCAAATTATCTGTTATGTGGTGATTAAACTTTGTTTCTTGCTTAGTCAAACATCCAGTCATGTTATGGGATAACAGCTGCTATGCCTTAGATGGAAAACACAGAGTGAGCGGGAAGCAAATGAAAGGCTGGTGACTGAGCCTACCTCAAAGCTGAGGCTTTTCTCTCTGTTACAGCATTCTTAGGCTGACCTACACTCAAGTTTCTTGCCTCAAGGATGATCTTATTTCTTGATTTTCTTTCCAAAATAATGGGTCCCCAATTTTCTTCTCTTTGATTTCAAAGTGAGCTGAATCAGTCCCTCTGTGGATACATTTTCATGTTACTCTGTGGCAACATTTTGTATTTAATGGGCTGCTTTTAAATAAAACTCCAGGTTTTTTGTTAAGCAAAACCTCTGTGTGGTTTTGACTCAATCTGAAATTTATATATCTTTAGGCTCCTTCCTAAATTAGTCTTGGCTTGCTTTGACAGGTCTCATTTCTCTGTATGTTGCAGTGACTGGGAACTCTACTGGCTCCTTTTCTTGCTCTTGGATAGGATTTTTCAGTCTTAGAACCTAACACTTCTCCGGGGTACAAAAAGGAAATACTGGATTCAAGAGCAAGACAGAGAGTTATTTTTCCTGAGTCAACTACTTCACTCAACTGACTACCTGGCCAGACAGAAAAACACAGCTGAAAAGGCACTTAATAGGTATAAAGTTAAGTTCAGGTCAATTTGGCAGAGAGTGGAGGACCCCACCCAGAAGAGTCAGAGATATCAGTGGAAGATTAGTTATGCCAATCCTCATCATTTCTTACATGGGTTTCCAGTCCAATATATCCCCTCAGACTTCCTATTCTCAGTTTAGTGTATACAATGTTTAAACTGTTTCCAAGCTCTGTGAAATAATCTAAGAACCTAAATTGATTTGATTGTAATGTAAATGATTACAGTGCAGTCTGGCATTATGACACTTTCTCAGATGTAAGACTCAGCTTCCTGTAAGGACACAGTGCTGTCCTTTTATTCCAGTGCTTTGAGAGCTCTCTCATGCAACACAAAGCAAGGAACAAAATGCAAACTTGTATATCAGACAAAACCAAAACATCAGGCTTCAATGCTGAAGGAAACAAAGAGACAGCTACTGATGCCGTAGCTGCTGAAAACTAATTTTGTTTTCTTCATCTGCAAGCAAACCACCAAACCTGCCCACAGAGCTTCCTGAGTTCAAACAGGCTGCACACATATGAGCAAGGTACTGTACATTTCTACTGTAATAATTTCCATTGCACAGAAGGGCTAGTTTTGAGTAAGCTGAGCCATAGTAGAATCATGGAATGGTTTGGGTTGGGTTTAGGTTGAAAGGGACCTTTAAGGTTCATCTAGTTCTAACCCCCCTGTCATTGGCAGGGACACCTTCCACTAGACCACATGGCTCCAAGCCCCATTCAACCTGGCCTTGAGCACTTGCAGGGATTGGACGTCCAAGACTTGTCTGGACAACCTGTTCCAGTATCTCACCACCCTGAGAGTAAAGGAATTCTTCCTAATATCTCATCTACACCCACCCTCTTTCAGTATAAAGCCACTCTCTCTAGTCCTATCACTACTTGTCCTTGTATAATGTCCATCGGAGGGTCTTATCAGAAATTAATATAATTACTGCTTCTTATTTCTCCCTTTTTACTGACACACATTTGTACTTGGAGATAACTCCTGTTGCAAGACATAGCTGTTGCAACACTGATAAATACTGTATCATTTTCTCCATTAGACTTGTAAAGAAAACTATGAAGCAATATCAATTCAACCCTAACTGCAGTGGCTTGAGGTATGAAAGTCTATACAGATACAGGTTTTTCCACTTTGTTTTGCCAGAGTACTCCAGTCAGGATGTAGGGCTTGTAAGCTGTTCTGATCCCCAGCGTGGGCCAAACTGAAACTGTCAGCCTGGGTGATTATTGTGCTGTAAACATAGGCCTGTGTGAGATAACTGACTCAGTTTTCACTTTAAACTACAGATTAAAAAATAAATTAGTTCAAATCATACTGTGCCTTTTAGATCTTCAGGCTAAGACCTTGAAAAAAAAAGATATCTAATTAACTTTTTGCAACTGTTGCTTGATGAAAGGAGTATTAATATGGCGGTAGTAGGTTACAGCATTTAACACTGTAGCCTTGACATTTCTTATTAAATATTTAACTGCTGGAAATGGTATACTTGACAAGCATCTGTGGAAATGAAACCTGTTTTGGAGAACACAAGGTTGATACTGTAAAAACAAGGATGAGGATATGGATAAAAGAAATATTATAAAGTTGTCACGTTATTTTTTGTCTCCAAGAAAAGATTTTGATTTTTTGATATTTATTTGAATGCATATTTTTCCTGGCAAAAGTTTGTATACTCCCTAAAATAAGCGTATTTAATTCACAAACTGGTTTGGTTTGGTTGGGTGGGGGAGGGTTAGATTTTATGTAAAACACTCCTTGTGTTTTAAAGCAGACTACTTTTGAAACATGGTGGTGTAAAAAAGGAAAATGGGTGAAAAGATGGAGAACCTTACAAAGATACCAACACTTTTGTCCTTCGTACATGACCTCAGTATAATTTTTTTGCAGTGAAACTATAACACTAGGAAACATCTCAGTCATTTTGCTTTTTGAGAGTTAAAAGCTGGTGCTGATCTAAGTCTCTGTAGGAATTTTACCCTGACAAGTAGATGAAACATGGCAATTTCAGTATTATTCCTCTAGTTCTTGTATTAAAGTGCTATTTTTTCCATGGAAATAATAAGAAATATGATAAATCAAGTAAATTGCCTAAGCACCTTTTTATTACGTATCTGTTATACACTGCACTTCTCTATCCATATTTTACTGCAGCATATGGGAGCATTTAAATTTTGATTGTAGCAAGGCCTAGTAACACCTAGGTTTTGGGAAAGGAATGCTCTAAGCTGCTGAGTAGGAACCTTGGCAGAGACTGCTTCTCAGAGACAGCCTACACAAATCTGTCTCTAATTGTTTCTGAGGACAGCATTAATTATTTTCTGTTCAGTGCATTTGATCATTTGAATTAGACGTCCCATGAATTTTCCTAGTAAGGGCAGAAATACCAATTTAAAGGCTGATTAAAAGGACTGTAATAATCTTGAATGAAATCTCAAAAGCATAAAAAGTAGATGAGCAATAAGCTGATCACAAATAACGGCAGCATAGGTACCATACGTGGTATTGTCATATTTAAATAATAGAATGAGGTTCCTGCCTACATGCCTAGAATATACTAAGCAGTTTATACTCTGTCTTATTCTTTCTTAAAAATTAATACATGCAGAATACCAAATCTATAAAATGTATCACACCAACAGGTCTGCAATTTGAAGACCTCTGCTCACCCAAGATGGAAGTCAACCATTCCTGAAACAAGTCCCAGGAAACTGGCTTTGTGCCCAGTGACCGTGGTGGAAGTAAGAATAACTTTTTTATATGTGCTGGTAGGTCATTTAGCATGTTCACCTCATTTCTTAATCCATTTGAAAGAAAAAGGGAAGGAATGCTTTGGTACTTCAAAAAATGTGAGGCAAACACACACACACACTGCTCAAAGCAATTGAGAGATGAAAGCTGTCTAAGGACAGATGACAGCCATGAGGCCATACGGTGGAGTTAGTGGGGAGCTGCAGGCTCTCAGGCAGTACATGAAGACACTCTTTGCTACCTACTACTGCACGTGTCTCGTGCCTATCCCAAATTACAGCCCTAAGGAGCACTAAGGATTTCATTCTCTATCTGCTGGCAGTGCCTTCAGCTCTTCTGTTGAAAATACCAGCACAGATGCTTGTTAGTTGCAGAAGCAGTGATGATTTATCTTGGGATGAAGACATGTCTCTCTTGGAAGCTGGATGAAATCCATCTAACTTATTCTGCAGAACTAATTTCAGCAGACTGTTTTACAACCTCTTTCAGTCACCATGAGCCTTACTTGACTCAGATGAGCAAGACATTCAGATAAGAGAGATTTAGCTGCACTCTTGAAATCGCATTGCCATATCTATTCCTATAGGTATATTTCTATATTTGCTTTTAGCACTGTTTCTGAGGCATAGTGATTTTTAACAGCTAGTCACCTAATTTAATTCCCCAGGAAGAGATACAATATTTGATGGTGTATGAGATGCTTTTATTAGATATTTTTATTAGATCTACGTCCATCAATGTACTGGGAAGGACAAAGCAATCAGTTCTGCCTCGCCCTTGACCTTCCAGCCTGTCACTGGTAATGGCCACAGTCACAAAGCAGCCTATGTGAGTTGATAGTTAATTTGTCCATCTCTCCATTGCTCTTTGGATGAGTTTGGATTGCTTTTGGATGAGTGTTCTCTTTGTGTTCCTCCATATACAGACACCACAGAAAGTTTTAGATTGTGGCCTGCCCTTCTTGTTTCACACCAAAGTTGATGAGAAGTTCTATGTACATGCACTGATTTAGGGTAACTACAGTGTTGCCTCCTATTTCTTATTATTTTCTTGGTTACTAGAGTGGTTAAGGCTTTTAGCCTGCCAAGAGAGCCATGGTGAACAACAAGCAAATCTCCAGGTATGCAAAAGGTTTCTGTGTCACACAGTCCATAAGAGAAAAATAACAAAAAGTTCAGAATAAAGAAGACCTCATTTCCACAGTAAGTACCTCAGCACTTCAATTTGTCCCTTAAAATAGAAGGAGATATTATGGCATCTGAGATTGTATTGAACAGCAAATACAAACTAAGAAAGACTTTTTAGTGGCAACTTTTATGCACACTAAGTTATAAACATACCATGGAGTGTCGTAACTGTATTATGGAACATAGCCAGTTTTTAAAATATGATGGGAGTATGAGATAATATGTGTTCATGTCCTGCTTTGCTGGTGGTCTCTTAACCTTTTGAAATTCCTTGACTATATTTACTGTTTTGCAAGCAAATGAATGGAATGCTTATGAAGCAGAGTTGAACTTTCTTGTACCAGTGGTGCATTTGATCCTCTACAGATGGCCAGAAAATATCAAGCCACTTTCTAAATGTTCAGTAGGATGCATGATGCTGGAGTATATTTTAGATACCTAATCTTACACAGCGTGTCTGTCTTTAGTTTAAAGCAAAATGTCAGTATTCTACGTGCATCTGTAATTTCTGGGTATATGACTTGCTATGCAAAATAACTAACACAGAGTTGCATCATCTAAAAGAATAATGCTTAATGCTATGAGACTGGATGAAATAGCATAGAATAACAAAGCTACAGTCAATCTGTTTTATGTACTATTAACGTAATATAATGTAATAATTTTTGTTTGTAGTATTGCTTCAGGACCAAGAATAGGCTGTCCTATATCCCTGGAAAAGTGCTACTGTGCAAAATAATAAGAAGAGGTGTGGTCAGATTGTTTGAGGGCTCAATGTACTTACAAAGTACTCATCTGTCTGTGTGAATAATGTGAAGTTCCATCAGCCCTGAGACACTTCTGGAAATAATAAATGTGTTTAAAAAAATCTTTGAACCCTTGGCTGAATTGTCCAACAAACCTTCTCAAATCAATAAATAGAAATAGGCTCTTGCAGTTGGCTAGGCTGAATCACTCTTTAAAGACATTTCTCCCTCTTGCTGTAAAATGACCCTAAACAACAGGCACTTCAGTTAGGAGACTAAAATAACTGAGATGAAATGTGCAAGTGGCCATCCAGATTTTGTAACATCCAAGAAAATATTTGCACTGCTATACTTGAAAAGGGCATTTTCTTCTTTTTGTTCTGTATCCTTCTGTGGTTGCAGAAGGTGTACTAGCAGGGGTGCCCAGTTCTGCCCTTCTAGAACAGAGCTAATCACTTTCTCAAGAGATAACAAGTACTGGGACTGTAATCATTTCACAGGCAGAGTAAAAAGGGATGTCTTCTGATACCATTTCACCTTCTCAGATACCTACAGAAAAAAAAAACCTGATCTTGCTCTTAATTACTGCTCCTTAATTGATTTCAAAACCAAGCAGCACTTCAGGCAGAGCATTTCTGAAGTCTACTTCCATGTCTCTAGCAGTCAGTCACTTAGCATGCAGAATCATGGCTTACAACCTCCACTACCTGAAGTGTGATAATAATTACTCAGAAAAAGATTTGTTTGTTTGCTTGAGAGCCTTTATTCTTGAAGTTGTCTTGATAGGAATGTCAAGAAAAGCCACAGGCTTCCAAGGTTGGACTGAATACTTTTTTTTTTAATATCAGTATAAACAAGCTCTGCATAATTCAATTTCTAACTGAATCTCTCATCTCAGACAAACCTGCCTGGCTAATTACTCTGGAAAATTATTTTTTTTACTTGAATGGCTTTTAAAAGTGGTTACTTCTGTGATATTGCAACTTAAAAGTAATATTATTTGGGAACGGAGGTGTTTTTATGCTCTAATGACTATGAGAAAAGTGAAACCTCCGTGCTAGTAAAGTTTATTTTTAGTGCTATGATTTCTACATTTACTGTAAGATAAATGCAAGCTTGGCATATCATATTTTGAAACTTTTTAGATCACTTATGCTAATTTATGTGATGTGGGGATTAATCTCTGTCAACTCTCAGTCAAAACCAGGATGTCTATCATGGCTTTTATTTATTGGAATGCAAAAATCTGACTGCGGAAAGCAGAAGGACTTCATGTGTGGGCTATCAAGAGAAGACAGACTGGTGGAGCTGTGGTTTTTCAAGAGAAGGAGAAATATGGTGGAACTGTGAAGTTGACAGAGGCCAAAGGTTGACTCCAGCTCTAGGGCATGACTTCAGCTAGCAACAAATGAATGGGGTTTTGGCAGAGGTGTAGAGCAAAGAAAACTCAAAATGGATGAACAACCCCTTTTTATTTCTGTCCTCTTCCTCAATGCAAAGATATGGAACTTGATGCCTGTTTGAAAGTGATGAGAACAGTAACAAAGAAACGCATTGCCAGCCACTTTTGCTTCTACAAGGAGTAGCTCATAACTCCACCAATTTTGGCTAGCTGCTCAGGATGAGTGGGCTAGCAGTATTACATAAAAATGCTTCTTTTTCAAGAATATTTTGACTGATTATGTTAGAACATTATGGTTTCATGAGTTACCAGTCCCAACGGAAGTCCAAAGCAAAGGTTTCTTGTGTAAATTTCACTACCTGCCTCTTGTAGACTGAAACCTTTCAGATGCCTTTAGTGCAGCATGACAGGGGGGAGCAGGTGCAAGCACATCAGCAGATCAGTACTTGTGCAGGTGCAGGGAGGGATCCTTCCTTGCAGCATGCTGTGGGGACAGAAGCTCAGCAGGGCTCTGCATCCTCTGCAGCTGTGAATCCCAACAGGCAGAGCTCATTCAGCTTCTTCTGCCATCCCATGTGACTTCAGGTACGGATGCTACTATCAGCTATGTAGATTATACAGCATTTTTACTGTTTTTTCAGTATTTTTTTTTTTAAATTTTAGATGCTCAGGGCTCATAATGGTTGAATTTGTTGAGAAACATGGCTAAATAAGGGAAGAATCTGACAGAGAAGTTAATTAGAGTAGGGAAAGCACCATTTGCTATGTTTGCTGAAGATTGACTGCATTTTAAATCTCAGAATACTCTTAGCTCTGCAAGTAAAGCACCATTTTTTTCTGTAATGCAGCAAAACCAAATACTGCTGTGTGTAAGTTCACTGAGAGTCTTTGGAAGCTAGAAAGGAATTAGGAGGTAGAAGACTGAAAATCTGAATGGCAGAAAAGCATTGGAAGGATGGCAAAAGAAATTAGAAGGAAAGATGTAATAACTAACATACGTGTCTTGGTATCAGAAAACAACTTCCAGATTTGTGACTCTTCCTAGCATAGCATCTTATTATTCCTATCTGCTTTTCCAGAGCTTCAAGTGATTAAATGAGCACTAGGAATGAAAGTTAAAAATTAGATCTAGAATTGGAGAATTAAAAGAGATAAAAAAATTTAAATTCACATTTGGAACCTACAGGATGACAGAATTGAGGATCTCTGTACAATTTTAATTTGCTCTCTCAATATACGTTGTGATTGTCTTTAATAATATGAAACTGTACTTATATTTTTCAGTAATTTCCCACCTCAGACCATGGTTTGGATTAAAAAGAAATTGCATTTTCTTTACAGAGTTTTCATGATTGTTGTTAATAGAATAAGCTAAGTAATTCAAAAGCATTATTATAGTTACCTCCACAAAGTGGCTATTACATTAGGTGGTATCATTATTCTCATTCTATAAGCAGAGGCAGAGAAATGAAAACCAAAATTATCAATACACGATATATGCCAATTTCTATTAAAAAAAAAATTAGGGCCCTAAATTTTCAAAGCATGAGGCTCACTTATTGGCCAAGACAGCAGGTTAAATGTAAAAAAATGTCTGGAATCACAAAAGCAGTCTGTGGTTGAGGAAGGTTCAGTTTCCCAGAAAAGCACTCAACTATGTAGTCTCAAGGTCATCACTTGCCATCCTGCTTTTCCCTGGTTTACCCAACGCATGTCTACTTATGTCTTTAAAGGAAGCAGCCTTTAGTCTCTACCCTTAGAGGCTCCAGATTTGTCCCAGAGCATCATCCATTCCCTTTGTGAATCTGGAATATCTTGCTATTAGCTTAAACATGATATCATAACACTTACACACAAGGAAGAAAAAACAGGCTGAATGAAGATGTCCCTCACTGGGACATCTTACAGGCTTATGAATGCTTGGCTTTACTGTCTCATTTTTTTTCAATGGTTGTATAAGAAAGAAGGAAGCTAAATTGAAACAGGTTTCCAGAGAGAGCATGATCATCAGAATATTGAAGTTGTTCTGATCTTCAGTGTTAGTAACAAAGCAATCATCAATTTAAATAATCTTACAGTGATTTCTGCATCTTACAGTAACTGCTGCATACTCAGATGTTCAAATGAGTAAAAAGAGAAGAAGTAATTACAATTTTCAAAGCAGAGGGCTTTTTATTAATGGTACAGGATAGTAGGCTGCAACTTCATTCTTTAGCATGGTGTGATAATTACCTGTCATATTTGAGATGGCCAAGTCTAATCCACCTTATACTGAAATGCATGAAAATCTTTTCACCGTCTTCAGCAAGTGCAATGGCATCTCTGGGTGGCTGTAAGGTTTTTTGGCATTTCATCTGAACAATGAAGATTCAGAACCTGCAGTTTTGTATTACTGTTGTTAGCTCTTTTGTCCTAAACACTGTAGTTTCACAGAGCTAAATCATTCTTTCATTTGTTTGCTTGAAGTGATGCTTTGCAGTCATTGTATTTTCATGTATTTTTAAGCCTATGTCCTGTAGTATCTGAACAAGCTCTGCAGAATTGTGAAGAGAATGTCCCTACCTAACTGCAACTATTCAAGGAGCTCCTTACTGCTCTTACTACAGCTGCACACAGAAAATTAGAAAGAGAGGGAAACAGCACAGACTTATAACTAACAAGCCCCTACCATACCCACAACTACAAGGAAAGTACAACTATGACAAACCCTTCTGCTGGAAAAAATGCCGAGTGTGACTTGGACTGAGTTCAAAGTTTCTGCAAACTGTGTAATAATAAAGTTATCGCTTGCATAAAGAACTCTGGAAGGTGAAAAACCCCCCACCTCTTTCTCAAACATTCCTACTCTGTGTTATCAGGGCCATGTGGACTGTCTGATACACTCTCCTCTGAACACTTCCAGAGGAACCCTTGCATCAATGTGCAGGAACGAGGATATACTGCATCCCAGGGCTCCCATGTCCATCTACTAGATGCAGATCCCTATAAACTTTCCAGCCCATTCCTGGTTCTCCCTGGGGAAACCTGTCCATCACTGCTGCAGGGTGGGTGCCCCAGCAGATGAATCTGACTGCAGGTGTGAATGTAAGGAGTGGGAAGAGAGAGGCAGTGCACAGTGCTGCTGCTGGCAGTTCCCACGTCCATGACTAGGGATGATACTTTACATCACCTTCTTCTCTAAATAAAATCTTATGTCTTCCTGTTTATTTTCTGGTGCAGACTGACCAACTCTACATTTCTTGTAATTTCTTGCTGCATTTTTCTGTGCTTTTTACACCATCACCATATTTTTCGCTGATTGTCAAATTTCTAGAAATGTGGCTAGATCCTACTGCTCTGATTGTTTCCTGGACACTGCGCAGCCCTGAGAAATCACAGAATCATAGAATGTTTTGGGTTGGAAGTGGTCATTAAAGATCATCTAGTTTCAACCCCTCTGCATTGGGAAGGCCCACCTTCCACTAGAGCAGGAAGAATCACCTCTCTTGACCTGTTGGCCATGCTTTTATCGATGCAGCCCAGGGTACAATGGCCCTTCTGGGCTGTGAGCACACACTGCTGGCTCATTTTGAACTTTTTATCAAATAAATGAGTACTCTGTACTTCTGCTTTGCATATGCAATGAGTTACTTGCAGAATATTGTTTCTGTAATTCATGGAATATCATAACTGTAACTGAATAATTGACCTTGGCTGGCTGCCAGACACCTACCCAGCTGCTCGCTTACTCTCCCTCCTCGACATGACAGAAGAAGAAAATGTGAGAAGGCTCATGGTTAAAGACAGGGTGATCCCTTGCAGTCACTGTCACGAGCAAAATAGTCTTGATTTGGAGAAGATTAATTTAATTTATTACCCATTAAAAAAAGAAAGAAGAAAAAAGTAGGGCAATGAGAAAGAAAGACAAAACCAAAGCACCTTCCCCTCTACTCCAGACCTTCCTCCCGGGTTCAACTTCAATCCTTTTTTCCAAAATCTTCTACTTCCTCCTACCCCAAGTGGGACAGGTGGATGGAGAATGGGGGGTTGCAGTCTGTGCACAACTGCTCCTCTCTGCTGCTTCTTCCTCCTCCTCACACTTTCCTGTTGCTCCAGTCAGAGTCCTTCCCATATTACTTCCCATACTATACCCTTATAGTCCTTCAAAAATAGACTGGTCCATCGTGGGTGATGCAGCTCCTTCCAGGAAATCTTCTCCTGTGTGGGCTCTCCATGAGCTGTATGTTTCTTCAAGGGTTTCTTCACCAGCTGTGGCATAGGCTGCACTGTGAATATCTGCTCCATTGTATTCTAAAGGCTGTAGGGGAAAAGCTGCACTTTCTGGTCTAGGTGTCTCCAGGGCTGTTTCACATTTTCTCAATCCTCTCTCTCTGCTGCTCTGCAGGTTTCTAACCCCTTTTAAATATGTTTTCACAGAGGGTCCACCAGCATGGCTAACAGGCTCAGCTGTGCATCATGTGGCGCCTCAGTATTGGAACTATTTGGAACTGTCTGCCCAGTGCAGGGGCAGGTCCTGGTTTCTTCTCACAAAGACCACCCCCACAGCCCCTTGCTGCCAGCACCAGGGCATAGACACCCAATACAGTTTACTGCAAGTGTGCAGTAAATCCATCTTGTCCAAAATGTGCCAGGTTTCAGCATTCATCCAGCTCAACTCTGCAATCAATCTGTGACTGCGTCTGTCCCACCTGTAGTGAGTCAGTGTGCCAGCCAGGTGTAGTCTGGCCATGGCTCATTGCCTCCCAGAGGACTGCTCCTGCCCTTTCTTCCCACGCTTGCAGCAGCTGCATAGCTCTCTTGCTCCATCATGCCTCACAGCACAATATGCTTTGGTTATGATTAAGTTTCTTAATCCAATGAAAAACTGCACCCTTTTCTTTCGCAGAGTTAGCTTTCTGACAAGTTTCTTTCCTGACAGATGGTGAACATCTAACTTAGTTCAGCTATGAGTTTAACTGTGTATGAATAACCATGATGGGCACTATTCATAGTGTGCATGCACATTTTTTATTCCCAGAAAACCCAAATGAAAATACAGGATGCTTTTTGAATGTGGAATAAGGACATATATATGATTTAAAAGAGTTGCAAATGCCCATGACAGAGTCTGTTATAAACTTAGAACTCTGGGAAATAAAATAAACAAGATTGCAGGAAGCCCAACTTTCCACACTATATTCCAGAAAAAGTATCCCAAATTGCACAACACAATTCAAACCAGGCAAAGCATAATAGGTAAGGAAGCCAAAAATCTCCAACTGAAGGCCCAGAGAAGGATAAGGGTTCTCAAGTATATGAAAGAAAAGGATTTGCTTTCTAGGCAAGGCCATTCAGCCAGGAGTGTTCCCCTGAGATACAATTATGATAGTTACCTATAAAATCATGAGCGTCACAGTGAAGGTGAAGAGGGTATAGAATTCATATTATCTTGGACCCCAGCCAAGGTGATAATACCAATGTTTTCCAACATTTCAAACATTTACAGGGGTGAAGAGAGCATCCCAGAAGGTGCTGTATATCTTACTCCTGGATGTCAAGCAGCCCTATCCAGACAAGCAGGAAGCCTGGGTGGAAAATGGTGGGACTGTCTGAGGACTGGAAATAATGAGCAACCGGGAGCAAAAGAGCCACAACAAATACACTCAGTAGATTTTTGGCTTCAGTCTTGGTAAGGCTCCCATAAGCTATAACTTTTAGAGCAGAGAGATGAGATAGTTTGATTTGGAGTAGGCATACTCAAAGTATTTAGACTAATCAGAATAATAAGTTAATAAGTCACCAGGACCAGATAATATTCACCCAAGAGTTCAGAAGGAAATGAGACATAATATTGCAGAACTATTGGCTATCCACAGCAAGTGCTGGAGGGGGAACCCGGGAGCTATTGAGCGGCGATTCTGACTCATGAGAAAATTGTAGAACAGGTCTATAGAAAAGAAAGAGACTGCTGAATACATGAATAAACAGTGTCTATTGAAAAACTGTCAGCATGGCTGGAGTGAAGGGGTGTCCTATCTCCCTGGCGTGCTGGAATTATAACATGGGCAAAGGGAATAGTACCTTTGAATTTCGACTAGATTACATGCCAAAGGTTACAAAAAACCCAACCTTACATAGCCATAGGATTACAGGAAATGACCATCTACTGGAGGATGGATAAAGGTTTGAAAATAAAGGCTAAGCTGTACCGAGTGGAAAAATATTGGCAGTGGACTTCAGTAGGGACTAGTATGAGGACCAGCTTTATTCATATTCTTCACCAGTGATCTGGAAAGGGAAATGCAGCAAAATCATCACATTTCAAAATTATACCAAGCTCTTGCAATAGGCAGTGAGGAACTCCAGAAGAAGTTCACAAAACTGAATGGAAAAAAAAGGTATCTAATTCATTTCATCTATCTAAAAGAAAAGCAGTGCATCTAGAGAAAAAGAATTTAAAACTCACCTACATGCAGAATTCAGGACTCTCAGGATTCCAGCTCAGGAAAGTGATCTTGGAAATATCGCAGTCAGTTTACAAAAATCATTGTCATAGTGTTCAGTACCAGCCCCCCAAAAAGCCAGCAAAAAGCAGATCATTGATAGGAAAGGTGTTGAAAATAACACAAGGAGCATAATTTTGCCGCTATGTAAACCCCTCATCTTGCGAACTTAAAATTTCTGGGTCCTCAAGAAAAACACAGTGGAGCTAGACAAGGTACAGAGAAAGGCAGCTAAAATGAAAAGTCAGCAGTCTTATAAGGAAAGATTCAAAAGGTTTAAAATGGAAATGAGACATCTGAAAGGAAAAAGAACTAAAATTTACAAAATTATGAGGGTGGTGGAAAGGTCAATGCAGAAGTAAAATTTACTACATCTTGCAATGCTAGGACTAGAGAGCACTTGGTGTAGCTAATTTTAAAAAGGCAAAATGGAGATACTATCACAGCCTTAAAAGGGAGTAGATAAATTCCTTAAAGGGAACAGGCAGTGATGCGTATTACCTTCTGACACCTTCTAACCAAGTCTTGTGGACAGTAGGGAACTGGCCTCTTCTGCTTTCTCCCAGTGGCATTTTCTACTGCCGCTGTAAAAGACAGTATGGGCACTCATGGTTTGTCCCACTGATCCTGAAATGGGATGTTTCATATATTCTTACCCCCAGTCTAAATGGGCTGGACTAAATGAAGCATAAGGAGAAATTTGTCTTGTCATAGAAAACACATGCTAAAGACATTGCTTTAATTTCTTCAAACCTCTTAAAAAAAAATTAAAAAAAAAAGAAAAAAGGAGGGGGGAAATAGGAATTTAAAAGGAATTTCCTGTCACTAATTTCATGCTCCACCTCATAAAAATGTCCCATTTTTGTCCTTTCCTTAGAATTTTGTTAAGCATTAACCACAATGCAAGTTGTGCAATACACTCATATTGAATACTTATATAAAAAACCAGGAAGTACAATAAACACAAGAACATGACAACATTAATTAAATACTGCATCGCTCTCTTGAAGTCCCTTGTCCAATAAAATGGAATATTTTAGTTTTATTCTGTGCCCCACACGATAATGATCAAATAAAGTGAAACTAGGTTTCAAGTTTTCACAGCTCTCTTCATCTCAGAAATATACAAAAAATTTTACTATCCTCCCTCTGCCCACTGCTCCTCCAGCTGATATGCAAATCAAATCTGCTCTGCTTCCAGCTCCCTTCCCCCCACCAGAACTGATAAAGAACAAAGCCAGAGTTGCTTTCCTTACTTCTGATTCTGTTGCTGAGCAGGCCTGAAACTTCTCACTTCTCTCTCCTATTCATGATCACAGAGAAAAGAAAGGAATACTGCATTATTTCCTGCTGGTGCTGCTAAAACAAAGGAAGTTAAAGCTTTCCTTTTTTCCCACTCTCTCCTCTCTCCTATATACTGATTTACTTGCTGTCCTATTAACTCCAACGAGCTGACACAGGTATCTTTAGTGATTTCATTATCTTCAGATGTCTCTGTCCTTCTGTAATCCTCATCTATTCAGGGCTCATTCATCCTCTTACTTTAGTTGAATGGTTAGTTATGGCCTCCCATGTGTATCCCCCACCTGCACCTGAAGTCCTGGTCGTTCTGCTCACATTGAGTTGCCTTCAAAGCTGATACTGCCCAGTGTTGCCTGCTACCACATCACCAATCTAGTGTGGCCGTGCAGCAGCGGATTCCACAAGCCCGGCCCAGGAACACCTTACCCCTGCCGCTCGCACAGACGCAGTGCAAGGGAGACACAACTCCCTTTGTCCCCAGTGAATATTTAGTGTTATTCTTGTTCAGCTGAACTGAGTAAGGGCAAGTGACTGGGAATGCAAAGTCCCGCCATTCCTGTGCTCAGGAGATTTGGATCGCTCTGCTGGATGATGTTGGTTCAATTGTCCTGAAGCAGAATGGCTCTTTGAGTTCAGACAATGCCCAAGCCCGGGGAGTGCCCTAACCAAAGGTATCTGTCAAGAGGAAGTTCACCCATCCTTGGTTCTTGGTTTCCTTAGTCCTGCAGGACGCAGCTTCTCATATCTGACATTCCATTTACTCTAAAACTAGTCATTCATCCATCTGAATGCAAAAAAAACCACCCCAGTATTCCAGGTGAGCTGAACTGCAGTTTATTGAAGGATTTATATTCTGCCACTGAATGGAATGAGCAGCTAGTCATAGAGGCTTCACCCAGCAGATCACTTAAAAGTCACAGCAAAGAGTCACAGCAAAACGTGTCCTATCTGGAAGGACCCCGTTGTTTTAGAAAAGAAGAATAACTGTGTAATATTTTTGCAATTTGGTGTTAAAATTAACTTTTTATAACAATTAGAGATTTTTTTTCCTATTCCTTATAATTTATTATGTTTAATATTTATTAAGAAGGTTAAATGGATATGTGGTATGTGAGGAGATGTGACCTTTATATTTTAAAGACTGTGAAACATTCCAAACCTTTAGGTAGAAAAGTAAATCGATTTAGAAGGTGATGTAAGGAAAAAGGTCTTTATTTTAAGAAGGTAGTGTAGGACATTTAGTATTATCTTTATTTTTTAATGAAGATATATGAAGACATATTTCTCTCTCAGAGACATTTTATGTCTCTGAGAGAGAAATAAATGACAAAACTTACAAGAAGCAAGAATTTCTCTATGAATTTTCAACATTTCAGTGCAGTACCTTCAGACATTCCTGTGTGTTGTGTTCCACATTTCATTCTGTACCTCCAGTCTGTGTCCCACGTATTTGCCTCAGTACAAATTTTCATAGCAGAACAACTACATAGAATCTTTTCCAATAGCAGTCATATCATGACAACTGTGGGGAAAATGTTCTTTTCATTTATCGCTCCTAGTGAGCAAAATGAACCCTTCCCTTTACTATTGTGTGTTGCACTGTTTATTTCAAAAAGAATCAATGCTCGGCAACTCATGGCAATATGGTCACACTGCTCAAACAAATAATTTCTGTGTTGCCAAGGTAAAAGTCTGAACAATTTCCAACACATCAGAGGCAAATCTGATATCACTCTAACGCTTACGTCTGTATGATACGCAGTACAATTCAAACAGTGGGCAGATCTTGCCCAGTAGAATCCAGGAAAGCAACTACTTTTTGTCTGTAAAGAAAATTCTCATTGCAGCTAGTGAAATGGCTACAGCAAATTTCAGCTAGTTTCTGGTAATGTATTGTGATGCACAACATTGATGTGAGCAGAAAATCGTAATAGAATTAAATAATGGATTTTATTCTCCATCTCCTAATTTTTGAGACAAGTCTTCAAAACTTAACTTCTTTTAATTGAAAATAATGTTTTTCAGTTTCTTCTAGTTGATGAATAAAATAAGTTGATGATAAAAATAAGCAGAATGCTATTTCCAAAAACTGCACCATTAAAATATCTGTGAAATTTAGGTCTTCTCTTGTAATTATGAAGTGCACACCTAACATACAATGGTTTATGTATGCAATTAGGAAATTGAGCTCCTGTGGGAGCAGAGATGCAGATGATGTATAGTGGCATTCTTAGGAAATAGAAACACTTCAACAGAAGGTTCTTGGTCAGGGAGACTGTCCAATGGACTGAACTGGTGGTATTTTAAAGACAGAGATTTACACTAATCCTTGCCAGAGTTAAAAATATAGATGAAATTTTGATTGTCCGGGCATACAAACTTTTGACAAGCACTTGTCATGTATGTTGAACAAAAACTGTCTTCTATGCCCTTGTCAGAAAGACAAGAAAGGACATGAAAAAGGGCAATAACAATTTAGAAATCAAAAAAAACCAGGAGCCCTTGGTGTTATCATTATAGTAATATAATAGTTTTTCAGGTACTTTTTGCCTGGTTTTTGTTGTCCAGTGCATCAGGGTGTGGAACAGCAACTGCAAATACAGGAGTACAGAGAACTACTGTTCAAAAGAAAAATAAACCCTACTTCCATTTTCAGCCACATCATAAGAGAGTTGAGCTAGATAAAGAATTCAGAGTGTCAGATTTTGGTCTGGTACTTTCCTGCATTGTATTCAGTTGCTCAGACATATTTATTATTGCATTGCATTAATATACTCACATCTATTATTTTTAAAACAAGAATTGGGAAGATGATTACAAATGCAGCTGATATTCCTAGAAGTCGTATAACACTTACTGCTCTCTGTTAAGTCTGTCTAGCCGAGAGTGAAACACAAAGATAAGACAGATAAATATAAAGGGATTTCTCACTCTGGAGAATTTATCATCAAATGCATCAAACTCTGTTAGGCAACTGGAGAAACCTTGGGTTATAACAGAGGACCCATAAGCATCAGAGTTCTTAGAGGAGCTTGGCACATTGAAGTGGCACTTACCACCTCCAGGTGTTAGGCAAGCTGTTCAGCACTTTGAAGAATGAAGTTTTACTTATTTGCACAAAAAACTCCAATTAGTGTGCATCAGATTAACAGGCTTGACAAAATAACTGCAGAGTAATTATCATCTGCCTACTTAGATATTGCTAAAGGTATTCTTACAGTGCAGAAGAGCTCCTATCTTTCGAAAGAGAAAATTTGTTGGTTTAAATAAAATGGATTTAGTGTATGGTTTATAATTCATAAAATCTAGTGGGAATATGGAATTTGCCTATGAATTATATTTTAAATAAAAACTGAAGCAACAGAACAAACTAATTATTCATTTGATACGAATGATCTCCATAGAGGAAAAGAGGTTTCTTCAGATGTGCAAGGAATTAAACAGATGTTGTCAAAGCTACGGACAAAACATAATGAGTTTACGAAATCCATTCTATTTTCTTTATCTGTTCCTGGAAGCCACAGTGTTAACCACTTTCATGCAAATTTGTCTCAGGCCTATTTTCCCAGACTACCTCATTTTAGATTTTTTTTTTTTTTTTTTCATGTGGAGCAGTTTACAAATCTGGAAGATCCTTATACGGTTTAAAAAGGAGGATATGCATTCCTCATGCCCCCAGAGTCCATTTCTGGGAACTATCTGCAGTCATTTTCACAGCAATAAAGGGTTGTATTCAGAATTCCTGGTAAGTGAGGCAGGAAGACAGTCAAGAATAAAGCCTGTTTGTTGGCACTATTCATTTTAAATGAGACTAATCCTTATCTTGAAAGCTCATAAAACCCGTGACTCTTGACCACACTCACTAAGGTTCTGATAGATTTTATATTGGCACGTTGTGTCCAAATTAAGAAGCAAACTATATCCTCTTCCTAGGATATACTCTGTGATAAGCGCATTTGGCTCAGAGAGAGAATGTGGAGTTTAAGCAGAGTCAATTTCATTTGACTTATTAACAGCTGTGTCAGTCACCCATCTTTTTGGGCTGCATTCACCACCACTATGCTCTATGCACTCATTATTTTTCTCAGGTCTGAAATGAATGCAAATTGACTTGCTAGCAGTTAACCTCACTGGTGTCAGTGGCTGCCCAAGCTGCAGAAACAGGGTGAATCAAATGTGCTGCATGTGTTTGGGGCAGACATGACGGAGCTGCCTCCTTCTTGCTCTTGTCAGAGGGATCTCTTCGGCACTGTGTCACACTGCACTGCACAAAGCTGTTTTATTCTTTCACAGCCTCAGCAAGGAAGGTAGGCTCAGTGACCTCAGTAAAACAGGCAAATGTGGTTTTCTTCCCCATAGCTGAAAATTAAATGTATTATTTTGTCCTCCTACTGGGTCATTAAAAAATCAATTTTGTGTCAGCAACAAAGCTGCTCATCGAAGTGTTGTCCTCCATGGCCAGCTGGGAGCCCTGAGGCTGAGCAAATCCCCTTTCTGCAGAGATATCTCCTGTATCTGCTACCTCCGTGCCCGGACCCGGTAAGCACCTTCCCTTCCTTTCCCTCCCGTCTCCTGTGCCAAGCCCTACCCAGGCGACACCATGCGACTGACCAGGGAAAGGTGAGACAAGGTAGTGCTGTCCACCCCGGGGTTTCCTCTTTGCTCTCGTCTCTGTGCTTGGTGTCCCACCCTTGCTAGTGTGGTTTCTCCCCAGAAGGGGCAGAGGCAGACGGGAGCGGGCAGGGGTGCAGGCTGTGTACTACACGGGCTGTGGGGCTGACTCGCTCTCTAAGCTCTGAACCAGTCGGTGCAAATGGGGCCATGGAAGAGCCACTTTGTCACTGTTACTGAGCCACTGTAGACTTTTCTGCAATTATCTTCTTCACCTGTTTTCAAAGCCAGTCCTACTTATGAAAGACCTGGTGTTTATTTAGATCCTTGTTGTCAAAATGTGAACTGTGGGGATTGATCATCTTCCTGGGACATCAGTGGAATTTAGCATTTGGAAAATTTCTGGGGCTCAAAAATTTTTTTCCTTCCCAAATTATTTGTCCAAAATAGGCTATGTAAAAAAATTCTTCGCTGGATAATTTTTATCATTGTGATTGCTAGAGCGGGAACTGACAGGGGAAGTGGCTTACTGAAAACTGTAAATATTGTTAAAGTTAGAATATAGTGTGATTAGACTCCATGTGTTCTGTAATCCTACAGCTAATTTATCTGTTAATATTAAACCAAGAGATATTATTGAAAGCAATGGACATCCCATATCAGGTCAGCACTATCTCCACAGGGACATAAGATGCAGCACATACCTACAAGGCTAAGTGGTAGATGTGGTCCATTTTCTTGTAAATCAGCGGTGTCAACCCTTGAGAATTTAGCTCTAGTGTGTTAATACAAATAGAGGGCACTTTTGTGTAGTATCTACTTTTCCTATGTCTAAAGTGCTCCATAAGTCAATTCTGTAAGTTAATGGGATGGTAATGGTTCAATAGTAATAGCATGAGAAAATGCCACTCTAGCACACAGAAGCCAGCAGATAAGCTGATTAACGCTCCATCAGTCATCTGGTACAATAGAAATAGTCATTATGAAAGAACTCCAGTACATGATATCTTTAGAAAATAATCACTTGATGCTGTTGGGCTTTTTTTGTTTGTTTGTTTGTTTGGGGTTTTTTGTGTGCTTTTTTTTTGTGCTTTTTTTTTATCCCACAAATGTTGAAATGTTCCCTAAAAGTATTTATGAAGCGGTCAGATGCATTGACCATACACAAGGCTAGAAAAAGCAGCCATAACTGTTCTTCAGCCAGTGAGGGGCTTTGCTGAGAAATGCAGAAAGTGAGTGTTTCCTGTTTGCCGTGTGTCTTTGGTGTCAAGAAGAGAAATGAAATGTCCTTTCAGGAATTACCTAGAGAGGAATTGGTTTGCTTATCATTGGGGTATGTATGAAAGGGCCATTCTGTCCCTCACTTTATGACCCACTGACTAATCTGTTAACTATACCAAGGAGTGTGAAGAAGAACACAAGGACATAAGGATATGAGTAATTATTATTGGCAATCTTAGACTTTGGAACACCAAACTGAGAGCAGGATTGAAAACCTCATTAAACATATAAACCAAAACTGAGTCAAGCACCACTCTGAAACCTGAGAAAGCCAAATGACTGCCCAACCAAATTTAATGGAAAACACATTATCACTGACAAGTGCTGAATGCTTTGATAAGGGGTCAGGAAAACCTTCATTACCTGAGGAAAGTTTAGGAAGAGTTGAAAAATTATTATATGTGAACAGTGAATTACACAGTCCTACCAGTGAGAGTTTCTTACACCCTTGAGTTTTTCTTCCTTTTGCCCTCAGATGGCTGTCAATATTTAGTACAGTTTTTGGGCTCAGGGCTGTTTTCAGGCAGACCCCTTTCCAGCTGCCTGCTTTCTGTAAAGGAGCCTTGGTGATTGTCCTGGCATTTCCTCCTGGTACTGTATCCTGTAGCTCCAGCTTTGCCAGCTGCTTCACAGTGTTTCTGCCTTATCATTTACCTGTCTGTGTCATACTGCCTCTGTGCTCAGTCTGTTCAGTATCAAGTCTCTCTTATCTACCCCCATAGCTCTGGGGCAGAGCTATGCCTATTTCTGTTCTCCTTTTTTCTGAGCAATGCCTGGCTGAGGTATGTTGGCTGCACAGCCAAGATGATCTCTGAGCAGCAGAGACCAGACAAGGGAAGGAGCATGTCCTCAGTACAAAGACTGGGTGTCAGCTCTATGAGGACACTTCAGAAGTGTTTCAGTGACAGGGATATATCCTTCTGCTTAAAAATACATCTCAAATCTTCCCCTGGCCCGTGTCCCTGAACAGCGTTCACTCAGGTGTTTTAAAATAACTCACCTTTTTTTCAGCATCCTTCTTTTCTTTTTTTTCACCAGCCACTCTCACCTCCCGGAAACTGTTGCTGCCTCAATTTCTTACCATCAAGAGCAGTAACAGCTGCACCCCCTGATTGTCTCAGGGAGATCCGCTGTTGCTGTAGGCAGTGAGGAGAAATTGGGAGAAGTAGTTATGGCTGGAAGGTCTGTCTCTGTGTCCTGCCCTCATCTGCCAGAGGCAGCAGCAGCAGTGTTGTGGCAGCTCATTCATAGCCTCTGGAAGGGGCATCTGTCTCTTCAAGTGTCATTCATTCTTGAATGACTATTGTGTCTCCTCCAGGGAAGACACCAGATGGAAGTTTTCTGAATGCCAGATTTGACTACAGGTTGCCAACAGGACCACACTGGGTCAGACATGAGGGCTCACTACTTTGTACCAGAAATCCAAAGGATTCCTGGCCAAACCTCATGCTGCTTGGCCTGAAACCACGCAGAAGTTGCCTGCCTATTTCATTCCCTCCTGTGTGTTCTCTGTAGATGGCATCAGAGCTCTCTCCATCTGTGAGCTGAAGCCTTCAGGGCTAATGATGCTTTTGTCATTTTCAGTATCGAGTAATTCTCAAGTGTGTGACTTTTACAATTACCACAAACTGCTCTTTGCTGAAGTGGAACCAGTTGATTCACACAGTGATAAACAGAGAATGTCACTGATCATCAGGCGCTCCAGCAGAGTCTAGATGCTGCAATGGAGACCTGTGTCATGAGGTACATTATCTCCCATGAAATACTGGAGTTAAACACACAGGTAGTGCAGACAAAAACATGAAGTGTAAGAAGATGCTGTGAACTAATTTAGTCTTAAGCATAATGCAAAATTATGCTTACAAAATCAAAAATTACCAGTCAATGTTAGAGTGCCTTTGGGTGTTCTCACTGCAGAAGAGCCTGAGGAATTAGTATTTTACTAACTCATTCTTGGTTCTATAAAAGTTATTTCCTGTTAAAAATATCCCTTAAGGGCATGACCTACTAAACCTCATTCTCTCATGCAGCCTGAAGTATTATCTGTACAATAATAATTCTGTCATTGGAATGCAAGTCACCACACTATTTTGGATGATTAGGATCCACAATCATTCAGCCACAAGACAAGGATCCTTGATGAGAAAACCCATGAGCTTGATCATCCTTTTATTGCCTGCTAAAATGTTCTCATTTGCCTTCCCTTTGCAAAATTTGGCTCTCAGTACTCAAAGAGATTAAATTTCAGAAAGTATGTTTTCACAAAAATAAATCTCTGCATTGTGTGAAAGGGAATGATTTGGAGGGAAATATGGAGCTGTATCCAGATGAAACTGACTCTAGGACAGACTGACAGGCTTGATTACTTACCTGATCAAGACAAGGTTGTGGCAAAAGACAGAGCAAGATGAACCCACTGTTGCAATGTGTTGCAATCCCATTTAACCAGCTAGTACAGACTGGATACCTCAGTTAGTCCTTCCTGGGCAGAGAGTGAAGGAAGCTGTGTGGAGTACCCACCTGGAAACACCTTTTGAATGTCTGAACAATTGCCTTCTCTGTGAATTTTCATGACTGACTGTGTGTAGGCAAGGAGACAACTTCCTAAATAATTTTTTCTAAGATGGAAAGGAGAAGTAATCTCTGCCAGCTGCCACAAGACTGGAGGTGGCAAAATTGTGAGCTAACCTATCTGGCTTTTTATGGTGACATTTTCTAGACAAAGCATCTCTGTGTGTTGTAGGCAGAGAGCTGGGAATGTTTGCCTTGCAGGGAGGAAGAGCGGAATGTTGCATCACCTTTCTTGTCTCTTCCCAGGGAAGAACACTGGCTCATGGATATTCCATGAGGAACGGACTGGCTGCTTCAAACATTGCTTAGGGTAAAGCCATGTCCTGATGATGCAAATCAGGCCAGATTTGATTTGGAAACCTGCTTTTCCAGAGTGGTCTGGCTGACATACTAGTTATTCCCTACTCTTGGCACTTTCTTGCTCTGACTGTATGTCCTTTTGAAAGCTGTTGACAAGACCTACACACCACCCAGCAGAGCCTGGCCTGCACACTGGTCTATGCACACGAAATATTCTTTGCTGAAGTTCACAGTATGCACTGTGGGTGCTGGACAAAAGAACTAGCTGAAAATATAAGCCAGGAATAAGTGGGGTTGGCAACACGGCAGCTCTCAGGGTGAAATTCATTTCACAGATTGTCCACAAGGAGGCAAGCCCCAAAAAATCCTTGGATATTTTATTTGCAAAGATTCCCCTGACATTCTGTCATTTTAAGCAGTGCAACCTTATTGAAGACTTTTGACTGCTGTCAAGAGAGGTTGTTCTCCGAATTTGTTTAAGTCAAATATTGTAGTACTTGATGTCTTGTCTTCCCCTTTCCTTAGGAAACATTCTTACACTGCCACTGTTTTTGCTGTCCCCAGTCTGAATTAAAAATAACTCTTTATGCAAAGAAATGCAGGTGCAACTGTTCTGCCATTTATATTCAGTGCCAATGTAGGAACCCTGGGAGAAGGAGAGGTTTTGAAATGGAAGAAGAATGTCTTCACAGGACTGTTTCTTTCCTTGTTTCTGTGGCTGCTTTTCTGCATATTTTCACATATGAGACATCACTACAAGCTGTTTTCCTGTTAGTGAATTTTCCACACAATATTAGCCCTGAATAGAGATTATTTTAAAAGCGTCCATTTAAATTCAAAGTGCATTTCAGTGCTTCATCTGCTTCTTCATGCTACTAGTTCAAGGATAGTTCTGAAATCTGTTACAGGATGTTTATCTTCATTTTGCTTGTGAGTGCTAATATATATGTTCTCAGTATCATATTATTCAATACAGAAGAGGGAAAAAACGAATGGAGTAAGGTAGGGGCTAGTAATCATTTTAACTTTTCGTTAAAAGAATGGAGTTCTGACAACTGCTGATTTTAATCTGCTTCTGGAATTTTAAATTACATTGTTTTTCAATTAGAGTCCAAGAATGGAATGAAGCAGATTGCTGTCAGAAAGCTCTGGATGAATGATTAGTAAACTTTGTAGTAATACTCTACTTCAAAAAAAAAAATCCCTTTTGCAGAGAAAAACATCACCTCCGTTGGTAGAAATTCCCCCAAATGGAGAAGAAACAGAAGTTGAATAAAAAGATTTTGCAAAGTGCTTCAGATGGATTTCTTGGGCCTCTGCATGTTGTTGGCTGTGCAATGCCCTGAGGATCACACTGGGATGCAGCCTGCTTGCACTTCCCTCTGCAGCACCCATCCTGCTAGCACAGAAAGCAAAAGGATATTGCTATGCAGCATGAGTACACTTCAAAATTGGCTTTCAGTTGTAAGGTTGCAATTACTCAACACATTCTGCTTCCCAAAGCTTCCCGATCCCCTCCTGCCTACATAGGAAAATTTCTGTAGGTTTATATAGGAGAAAGATGGAGCCATTATTTATCAATTATTGCAGTGCTCAGTGTTTGCCTTTACTCTCTGGTTTCTTAGGTACTTATTCAGAGCCACTTGTCCTGCAACAACCCCCTCAGCTCAGGACACTGTGCCCTCTGCCTGACAGCAGCAAGAGCACTAGGTGGCCTGGCTTCCCAGTTCTTGTGGCTTCCAGGCTGTGACACTCCTTCCTTCTCCCCTTCCTTCCCTGCAGTCCTGCACTCTATCCAGCTGCAAGTTAAGCTCTGTCTCAAAGCATCCTAAAAACTGGTGGAGCACAGGTGACCCTGTGCCAACCCAATGCCAGGGCTTATTTCCTGAAGAAAAACACAATTACAAAATAAAAGTGATATAAGTTCTTATAATACTTTATAGTAGATACAGCCGAATACAGAAAAAAAATTACATTAAAAATGTCCACTAAGAATAAACCCATGTAGTACCTAACAAGCTTTTATTCAACACTAACAGTATAATCTCTTATTCTGCAAGGAAAGCTTTGCACATGCTTCTCTGTTTTCAAGAGCTCCTTCATTAATATTACTCCCTCATCTATAAAGTGAACTCATGACTTTGCATAATCACTCTCCCTCCCGTATGAGACAGAATCAAGCCAGCATTGCACATTCCATTACTCCTGAAGGGCAGCTTCCAGAGCTGCATTTTAATTAGGGTGATAGGTTGTTTATCTCTAAAGGTTCAAGTAGACTAGTGGGTTTCTGAACTTTAATAAGCTACTGCATGTCAGCCAAGGCAGGTGACTGCCAATGTGCTTGCTCCTTCCCTGGCACTTGTCAGGGAAAACATTTTTTCTTTCATTAACCTAGACTGAAGTCTGGGCTGACATGTTTTGCACCACATTTGCAGTGAGAACTTCCAGTCAATTACCAGTAGCTTGTTAAACTGCAGGTGAAATAATCTTATCTCTTAGACCAGAGTGCTCAGGCACAGCTGCAACATGGCCCTTCTCATCTTCCTTAGGAGAGCTTGGTTAATGGGAAAGGGCAAAGTCCATCTTATCTGCCTTTTATTTCTTACAAATGCATGAACCCCAGGTTAATTACATTGGTTTTCTGTGTTTAGGAGGAAAGATACTTCTGTATATTAATGACGAATCCACAGACAAGTAATTTCATACATTTTGACTGTAAAACAGCATTGGAATTTTGACCCCTTCATCTAGTAATGCAGATACTGCAGTAATTTGGGATTGAAGCTTTCCTGTGCTAGCTGATGCTATTTAACCTTGCTTGAGCTTGTTTATTTACACAGAAAGTGTGGAAAGTAATGCTTGTCTTCCTCACAAGTCTGTGGGGAAGCTTGTACTGAATAATGGATGCAAAAAGTCCTGTGAATGTTGGCTAGAAGAAATAACATAAACGTGGGCTCATGTTAATTGGGGATTTATTTTTTAATGTCAGCCTACTGGCGTAGAACTTCTGAGACCATTTAGTCCTTCTGAGGAGACACCCAGCAATATAGCTGGAAGTGTCGTGCATATTTATCTTGCAGTAAATCAAAACATATTTCAAGTTTCTTATGCTTGAATTCTAGAAACACAGGTGATGTCCAGCTCAGGTGTTGACTCACTGAATGATTCATTGTCTGAAGGGGTAGTTGTCTCTTGGAACAGATGCTGGGTGCACATGTTTTTTATGCCTGCTTTGGAGATATGTCTGCAAATGTGCTGGACTGCAGCTTGGAGCAAGGTGTTTTCTGTGTGTGCTTGAAAGCCTATATTTAGACTGCAAAGGTAAGACCCAGAGAACCCATGAGGGTGGCAAGGTAGACACACAACAAATGTAGATGCCAGATAAGCTTTATGAGTACAGAAGGATAGGCTGTCTCAATCACTTAGTTTCAAATTCCCATCGCAGATAGGCATCCAAAATCTATCTCTTAACATCTTCCCATCTAACCCTCAAGGTATTTTAAGTCCACGCATATTCATGTTTCCCACGTATAGTATTCCCCAGGTATTTGAAGTTTTTTCCTCATAAGTTTAGGCCTCCCTAAAAGTTCAATAACTTTTAACATTGAGCCCCATAATGAGTTGTACAGAACGGTTTCTCAGGTGGAGACTCAGTCCAATAGGCATATATGTTACAGTGGCTACACAGATCTCTTCCAAATACATGTCTGGAGTATGTGCTGACAGTGCTATTTTTCTTCTTTATGTGCAGATGTTCAAGGATTAACATTCAAGAGGAAAGAAGGTGCTGCCTCTTCTTCTGCCTCTTCTTAGCCGCAAGGCTGAACTCTTGGGAAAGCACCTAGACTCTAGCTGTATGTTGGAGATGGTGGGTTCATCAAAGCAGTGGGGCGACAGATGAGGATTGTGGGGATGAGTCAGTGATTTGATGATTCAGGCACTTGGAAGAAGACCTGGCCTCCAATTTGTGCTTTAACCTGCACACAAAGCACTGGGGAGAGCATAGACTGTTCTACTTACCTGTAAAGATCTGATGGCACCACGGGATTTAAACCCAGGATTTCTGCTGTTAGGTGGATGTTTTATCTGGCATCACCACGCTGCCAGAAGACCCAGTACCTCCTGGGTGATAGCAAGGTTCACCTAAGAGCAAGGCCATTGTCTGATGCTCACTTTAGCCTACTGGCTGATGAATTCTGTGAAAAGAGGGACTGCTATGCTATCTGATTTAAAGTTAATTTTCATAAACATGAAGGAGTAGGGGAGCAGTGCAAGGCAGAGGAACCCAGTAACCTAATCAGTGCCAGCCAAGCACATCCACTCTCCGAGCTTCCAGCCCCACTGCCTGGGAGGCTCTCCCTGGTTCACCTTACAGACTGGGAGTCTAGGGGGATTCCTGCCTCCAAGGGTGTGGAATCCATTATGGAATGCTGGCAAGAGCATTTTTGGCATACAAGAGACTTACTGTGGGATGTTTAGGAGAGGAACCAAAAGGGGACCAAAGGGAGGAATCAAGGTCGTTTGAGGAGAAACAAGTATGGAAAAATAGAGAAGAAAAGGGATAAAATGTGTAAACAGGTTGTTGTGTCTGGCAGTGCCCTGTGCCTGATCCCCACAATAGGTGGCTGTTTTGGGGAGGGGGGTGGGGACGTGGGTGTGGCAGATCAGAGCACAAGCAACCAGACCAGGGTGGCAGCCTGGGGGTGCCTTTGTCCCAGTGGCAGCAGCAGAGGAGACTGGGATCCGGAGGCAACTGCTGGTCACGTGTGTATATTTTTACATGTTTTCCACTAATGGGTTTTATCCTAATCAGAGAGAGAGGGGAACAGTATCAGGCCTTTTGTGCTCTTCTTGCTTAAGTGCTGTGTTTTCTGTCAGTGTTGCCAGCCAAGTGTAGATATATCTGTCTCTATATGCAGATATGTGCATATGTATTGTGTGCACGTGTGTGTGCCCATGGCACATGCTCAGCCTCACTACTTGCTGGACCTGGGACTAGGAAGCTGTGGCCTTGCCTCAAATGGGCCACTGGATCTGGCAGCTTCTGAGAAGTACAATTCAAACCATGAGCTCTGAACGCGAGGATCCAGGAGGGAATATGAATCCCCTCACAGAGAACACTAAGGAAGACACCAGCATCTCCTTTCCAGTCACGACTCTAGAAGAAGGCTTTGAAGCTAGTACACGTTAAAGCTCTTCAGTGGTACCCTGATTAAGGCATCTAAAATTCAGAAGGAAGGTTTGGGGATGTTTTATTTTTCTGTAAGGATTAGTATAGGTGGCTACCCTTTCACTGAGCTCATTTCTCCAGACTGTAAGCTTCTCCCTTGCTTTGAGGAAATTGATTCAGCCCGAAGGAAGCTCTTACTGCTTGGCTCACATAACAATAGGCAATATTATGATATTCTTTCTAAATGCCTCAATTAAGAAAAATTCAGACTTGTTTAGTCATGTAAAAACAGGAGAGGAAGTGAGGAACACATGGTGCTCATTTTTTGAATGAAAGAACTCAAAATATAAATATATATAAAAGTATAAATATATAGATACATATATATTATATAATATATTTTATATATATAATATATATTTTATATGTATAAAAGTATAAACAAATATTTCTCAGGACTGTAAAATAGCATTCCAACTATACCAATTTCCAAATACAAATATGTGATCAGATTAAAAAAATATGAAGAAAACTCAGTGTCAGCAAAGAAAAGAAACAGATGCCTGTGCTTATTGGCTGCTGCCACCTCTGTGAAAGTCTAGTCCTGGGGAAAAAGCCTACTATATATAAAATAAACAAACATGTGCTAGTGCCCCAAACAAGTCACATGGAATTTTATTGCTTTACTGAAATAATGAATTCACCAAAAGTTTTGTTAAAATATGCAGGAAAACAAAATATACTGTATAGTATCTTGGTCTTGAAGGTAGTGGGAAAAGTTCCACCAAATTGTACCAGAGAGAAATTTCTTGATGAACAGAACAAGCCTTAGTTATCAAAAAGTACAAATAAAATACTAGTGGGAGTTGCTGCTAGTCCTTAGCATGCCATTAATGGTAAGGTTAACAAAATGTTATGATTCAGTAACTAAATGAAGTACAGCTATAAATAGCATGAGTGCTAGGGATTAACTGAATTATATACGGAGTTTGGGAGTAGGAGCCCACGGAGAAGCAGAAATTTCTAAACATTTCATTAGCTGATATCTGATTGTACAGTTACAGTCCTCCAAAATACAGTGGTCAGACTTTGCCTGTGTGTGCAATATTTGTGGCTTGTAGTAAAAATTATAAGATTCAAATAAGCATTTGTTAATTTTTCCTGATAAAAGCAGGAGACTCCATCTTTGGGGGTACAAGTGAAATCTTTCTAGCAAAAGCTGAGAAGAATTTAAGAATTCTACAAGGAGAAGACAAGCAGAAACAGTAGCTCATAGCATCTGGGAACATGGGGTTTTTTTCATGTCTGGTTTGTGTTTGTGGTGTTTTTTGGTTATTAATATAAACTCACTAATAGATGTTGCTTTGAATGTTTACACAAAAGTGTAATTATGGGAGAGAAAGTCTGACAGGGAAAAACTTTCCCAAAACACACCTCAAGATTCAAGATTTTCATGTGATTACACATACAATTTTCCTTTAATTTAGACAGTTTAAATTGCTTCCATAATGTATTTAGGGTCAGTGCTGCAAGTCTGGTTCAAGAACTGCCCAATGCACATTCCAAACTCATTACATCCACTTGCATTTTTTCTAATTACACCCACTTTATGTGATAAGATCTAGATACAATGAAAGGGAATATTTCCCTTTAGAGATTGCAATCACTGGTGATTTTGTTTATTCATATGGAGTACCAGGCTCAGCCAGGTGCTGTCCTGAAACATGCTGAGCACTTCAGAATGCCAAATAGACTCAGCTCCTGCAGGAGCTAGCATTGCGGAGCTGTCAGGTGCTTGACATGGTACAGGGCAACTAGTGAAATTACATTTTAGGGCTTTTCCTTGTAATTACTTTGCCTCATGGGAATCCCAAATTTTCTTTTCTCTTTTTCTTTTTGCAAAGGTCATAGTCACGTGAGGGCTAAGTGTAAACAGGCTGGTTTCATTTTATGAATGCCACCCTTGTGGCCAATAATCGCCAATAATGCTATACTGGCAGTTATGTACATGGTTGTGAAAGTAGTAGGTACTGTAGCTCTACTTATCTTGAAATTAATTTAAAGGGCTTCTCTGTAATTCCCTCTGCAGAAGAGATATAACAGAGACAGAGCCGATTAATTTATCCTCTGTGGGGGAAGTAAGTGTCATTTATCCAAAGTGCTGAGAATTATCTCCTTGCACTCCACACTCCAAAACATGCCCTTCATTATTCAGAGAGACTAAAATCCTCATAGACCCTGTCAGATTCACAGCTTAGAGTGAATTCCTCGTGGGTCTATACTATTCAGCAGCACCTTCCAGTGCAAAGTCACTTATTCACTTTAGAATGCTAATTACTTTCATATAATAAACATAAATAATTTGATGTATTTTCTACTGGATATCTGGCAAGAGTTTTGGAATAAGTTAAATTTTCCACCAAAATTCTACTTTGGAACCAGGCTATTTTCCACAGATAATAGTTTTCCTGAAGGATATACGTTGAAATCCTTATCAATGTATCATCCTCCCTCTTCTGTTCCCAGCCCTTCCTGTCCCCTCAGAACCCTACCACTGAGATTTGTGAGGCTACTTGGCAGCTGTGACCTGATGGATCTGGTAGTGGCCAGGGGAAGGGGATTCTGAGCTCAGTTACACCGCTGGAGCATCAGTGTGATGTGCTCTTTCACATTTACACCCACAGGGAATAAAGAAAAAATTTATAAAATAATGATAAAGAGACAGCTTTTTAAATACAGTCATTTCTTTTGAAAGTAAGGAATCCTACATTATCTATTTTATATCACCACAGTCAAGATGTTCTGGTGATCTTTGAGCCACATTTTCATCATCCCAGTTTGGAGGATGTGGGGATAGTGAGTTTTTAGCAGAAGGGAATCTTGTTTCATTTGTGAGGGAGAAATTATTATTACCAAAGACTGCTCCTAGAGTTGCAGTATAATAATTTTAGATTATTAACTATAGTGAATGAAAGTAGGAGCGGAGGCTTAAAAAAGATCTTCAAAGCTTGCACCTTGAAATTGCAGGTAATCATTCAATGACAGCAATCATAAAGGTCCCCAAACAGTCATTCAGATAAAAACAGTATATTCAGAAAGGTCAGAAAAAGCTGATCACCCCAGCTGCATTGTATCAGAAAGTGCACAACACTTACCATAACAAACAAATTTCAAATATTGTATCTAATAAGCCAGAAGCATAAAAAATACACAGAAACAGAGCAGGAGATAGGAAAGATATGACAACATCAGGGCATTTGGTAGCATCTTACTAAAGGTTTCGCGTTTCCCGCATGGTGTGGTTTAAGAAAAAGTTTTCCTTTCCTTCCTGAAATCCTATGACTGTTTAAATTGCAAGAATATTCCCCAGACCCACTTCTTAGTTACTTACAAGTTTCTCTCCACATTAGTTGATGTTTCAAAAAAATTTTAAAACTGGCTATTGACAAACGTCTGCCAAAACCGTTTATTTATACTAGTCCCCAGCTGTTTTGTGAAACCTGCCCTCAAAAGTCCATGTTTCTTACTATTCAGAAGACAGAAGTCAACATGAATTGTATACCTCAAGTCAACAAAATTCTGGAGAGTAATTTGCTAGAGATGAGCCAAAAATTAGTGAACTTCTGGCTTGTGAAAATTGAAAGATGATGAAAAAGGAGCCTGTGTCTTAGTTTCAGCTTATCTGAATTCTGCAGCTATAGAGAGAATCAGATAAAAGTGTCCAAGGTCACATCAGTTCCTTTGGGGACACTGGGCCTGGCTTTTGATCAGACTCTCCTCACTAGGCCCTTGGCAGCTGGCACTCTCAGTACAGGAATAGCTTTGAAAGATGCCATTTATTTCTGTCCTCAGCATTTTCTTTACTTCTATTTCAGTATGATCCCATCTGTGTTAAACTATTCCATTACTCAAACTACCATGTTCCTACATACCACAATTATTAAACAAGTTTATAATCCAAGAACCCTAGGGATGCACTTGAAAGCTACAGCCCTCTTTCAGTAAGTGCAAGGATGATACATATCCTTTCAGCATACGAATTTTTTATTTACTACAGTGATATGTGAGAAAATTAGAAATCAGTATATGTCAGAACATATTATGTAAATGTATTCAAAATGGTTTGCTTTTTGTTAAAAAATCTTAGAAACCTTAAGGAAACATTAATTCAATGAAGCCTAAATCATTTTTTTTAATGACTGCATCTTGTGACCAAGAATTGTTGGGGCTCTCAGTGCCATCTAGTGATGTCTGGATGGAATTGGGATATAGCTATTTTCACAGTATTACATCCATGGATGAATATATTCTATAATAAAAAACTCTTTTAGATTAGCAATACTACACTTTTAAAAATATAACTAACTCTTTACATTCTGTTGAGCATGAATAACAGCAGAAATCATGCATCTATTATGAAGCAGGAGACAGCAGCCACCTGCTAAGTTTGTCTCCTTCAGTTCTGTCCCTGCATCTTGCCTGGATCCCTGATTTTTCCTCCCACCTCCTTTTCTACCCTGTAACATCTATGCATTGCTTTGTCTTCACAAATACCTTGAAAATGTTACTTTGCTAAAAAAAACCCCAAAGAATAAAGTAATCAGAGAAACTTTTCAGATCCAAACATAGGTAAGGAATTTACCTTCCACATAGAACCCAAGAATCACCCTAAGGTTACAGTCTTTATTGGTGACATTCACATGATGTGTTCAAGGTCTATCTTTAAAATATACAATAGGTGGTTTTGCTGTATACTTATACATATTTCTCTGGATTTTCTTGTGAACTGCTGAAAGTCTGCAATTTTAGTGTTTGAAAAAGAATTTCTTTCTTAGAATATGAAGGCTTTTTATTGGTCTGTAATGTTATAGTGTCTGATTTTAAACCAGGGTCTTTTAAACATTAATAGTATTCCAGTTTTATCTTCAAATCCTAGTTAGATGTAAATAATTCTTTGTTAACTGAGAGTAAACAATATGTGAAATGCGTATTCCTGTCTCAACAGTGCACACAATCCAAATCCAGAGTGCAACTAAGCAAATTGAAAAACTGGGTTTTGGCAGACTGATAAAAAATTCTAAAAGTGGATCTATCTGGATGGTGAGTGCAAGTTTGCTCTGCCCCTGCTCTGAACTGGTGGAGCTCTTGTCTGAATGCCTGGAGGCTGAGCTGGGCTGGCCTGCCTCAACACCATGCTCTAGTTGCTGGAATATCTGACTTCTGCAGGGCAGGAGAGGTGTTTGGTGGTGTCTGAACCCCTTTGTGAAGAGATACCCTCTGTAAAATCTGTGCAAAGGCTACAGTTTTGGCTCTTGGTAAAGAAAAAAATAAACATACTAGCAAGAGCTTACTTTCACTATTACATTTAAACCATATTTCAGCGCAATCACCTTAAATGTGACAGTGAAAGGGAACTCATAAAGACTGGATGGGAGGAGAGACTGCTTAATATAGAAAACTTGCTGGAAAGATCATCAATTTCCCCCTGGAACACCTAAACATCACTGATGGGCCAGGGATACAGCACTGAGGAAGGCAAACTGAAAACTGAAAGAATTTACCAGCTGTTTTCACATCTGCCAGACAAACTGAAAAGAGAAGCAGAACCACAGCCTGAGTCAATGTTCAACAAAGCAAGCTGTATGGAGGGGTTTTTTTGTAGAAATATTGCACAATGTCATCATTCCCATTTTGCCTTTGGAGACTGCCTTTGACAGGAATGTGTTTTATGATTTAGAATAATTATTCATGCTGAGGATCTGTATTTCATCCACAGCATCGCATGCTGAGGCAAGCTGAGTATTAGATAAATTTGGGCTCTGAGTCCCAAAGTATATAAAAGCAGAATTTCAGATAATTTGGAAAATCTGCCCTATGAAAACAGGACAAAAAAACCACTGATGACTTTCTATTTCTAGCTTCTGAGACAACAACCGTGACTGAAAAGAGCTTCTTTTATCTCTGATGTGAAGGGATTTTATTCCTCCCTCTCGCATGTGTTCCTCTGCATTCCAACATGTGCTAAATTATTGCAATTCCCAGCTGATCTTCAAGACCAAATGAAAATTAAAATAGAATTTAGTGTCAGAATTGCACAGCCTTGAGGCAGCGCAGGCCAGCAGTGGTATTGACATCAGATGAATCCAGTCCTGTATCAGTGTTAAAAAGGGTCTCTCTTGACCTTTAAAGATACCAAAATCTAGGTCAGGCTTTTAGAAAGGTTGACTCTTCTTTTTTGACCTCTGAAGCAAGTTCAGTATCTCTGAGTCAAGAGGAGAGAGACAGGATGGTGGAGGAGACCATTTCAGCTTCTTCCCTAAAACATGATCAGTGGCAAAATGTTCCTGCAGCTGTGACAGGCAGAATCTGCAGGCTCTGCCACAGCACTCAATACCAAAGAGGATCATGCTTAGCACCAAGCATAACAGAAGTGTTAACATCTGCAGAGAGGAGACCCGGCGGGATTTCTGCAGGCTGTGGATGGGGAGATCTGCTAACCTCCCTGATCCTGCAATCTCCCTGTGGGGAACTTCTCCTCCTGATGCAGAGGACGGTGTTGACAGCTCCTGTGGTAAGGGAGGTTCTCCTCCCTCCTCACCTCATTTCCACCCAAGGTGCTCTGCTCTCATTTATGACAATCCCACACTTCTCTTCTGAGCAGAGAAACCCAATGAAAAGAGCAAAATGGACTGTGCTAAACAAGGCATGGGACTGGATATGGGGACCATGATATAGCGTGCCTTCCACTTCCACGTTCCCTGGTGTTGTCTGGTGGTGGTTTAGCAATGGGGCAGCACAGCAGCATTTCTGTGTTGCCTTTCTCTGACTTCAGTGTGTGCCTTGGGTGGTGTGACACAGGTATCAACTTTATACAAGTATGTCGCACGAGTAAGGAATGCAGATGCAGCTCATTCTCTTGTCATAGGTGATGGTTTGTAAGAAGAATGGGAACAAGCACTGAGGACAACCCCATTTCTTGTGCAGTGCTCCTGAACACTCGTGAACACCTGAGACAAGTGCTTGAAATGAGTTTGTTAAATATAGGGGGCTCTGAGAATGCACATGTAGTGGCAGTGACAGTAATGTGCTGTCACCTGCATGACTTAGTAGTAGACTTGGTTTACATGTCAGTGTTTCCTCTGGATTAACAACTGGTGAAAAGCAGACATTTATCAAATCCAGTTAAGCTTTCCAATTAATTTTCAACCTGTCACAGCTAATGACAGCCACCAAGATAAGCGTTGTATCACTTGCATAATGTAGATTTCTTTCAAAAGTTCATGAAAAAGTCAACATTTCAGAAGTAATTTCAGAAGGAAAATCATTAAAGTGAACCCATTGAATTTGATGGCTTTCTGAAATGACTAACATCTCAGCTAAGCAAACCTTTTGTGAGTCTGTTGTTGGAAATTAATTACAATTCATTAGTCTTGCAAGTTTGCTGAAATCCATGGCAAACATCTATGATGTTCATATTCAGAAGATGAAGTTGGTCTCTTGGACCAGATTAAAGTTTCCTAAAAATCCAGTATCCTGTTGCTGACACCAGCCAAAAATTGATGCTCAGGAAAGACTAATAAGAGTGGGAGGAGCAATGCATTGTGTTTCTTGAGCACCCTCTAATCTCTAACCACATTCAGATACCGTCTACGCTACATTCTCTATATTGTTTTTAATGCAGAGGATTTGTTCTTCAGAAACCCATCAAGCCCTCCCTTGAATCAACACAAACTTTTAACATTCACATCCTTAAGCATGGAGGTTTACAGCTTAGCTACACTATGTGAGGGAAAAAAAATGTATCATTTTAAGCTTGCCTCTACGGTTTCCTTGTTACCATCTACTGCTATACTGAAAGAGAGTCCTCTTTTCATGCCATTCATCACTGAACACACCATGGCCAACAATGATCAAAATTTGTATTTTCTCTATTTCAATGACCTCTAAGTCATCTGCATTCTCTGCGTGCTCTTCCCATCAGTCTTCTCATGTCCCCTTGATGTAGGTGCCCTCATAGCTTGGTTGTATCTCTGCCTCAGAGGCCCCATTGGTGCTTTTTTGCTGATTTCCTAATATGGATTTCTCAGTGATGGCCCGCCTTTGACCTCAAGGGACAGAAAGACATCCTCCTACTGCTGTCACATTCTATCTGTCAGCGTACTGTCGCCCATGTCGTGTTGCCCCTCTTGACAGTTAGCATCTGTTTCACAGGATACGTGACAGCAATACTGCATGACTGGTTTTCAGTATTCCTTGGGCCCACTGGTAAAGAATGAGGTGCTTTCCAGCTTGCAGTGTCTAAAGTCAAGGGGAACAGATAAAACATAACAGAAATGGTTGTTCTGATTAGAGCAAATTGTTTCAATGATGTCAAGTTCTGGATAATGCAGTCAAGTTTACCCGAGAAAGAAAAACACTCCATGCCATTTTTCTTTTGCACTAGGAAATCTAGCAGGCAGAGGACATAATGGGGTCCTTACCTAAAAATCCTAGTAGTTAAATAATAAGAAACCCCATGATTATAGCCATGATCTGAGTCAGACAGGGAATATGTCTTTTTGGCAGTCCTGAAGGTGGCTGCCATTTCTGTACATAAAAATTAATGCAGCACAGGAATTTTACAGGTCTCAAGAAAACAAAAAAAAGTCAGATGTCTTTGAAAAGCAGTTGTCTTGATGAAACCTTGCTGAGGGGCTGAGAGCATTTTGGGCTGTAAGTCACAGGAAAAACTAAAGCAGATTTTCTGACAAATCTTGCCATTAATCAGAGCAGAAACGAGGCTCGTACTGTATTTCAGTTAAATCTATGCCTCCTGCATTTGATTTAATAACTTCTTGCCTGGCAAAGTGCCTGCTGTACAGTGGTTCCTTTCATATTTTAGTAAAGGATAACTCGAGATAGAAAATTGAATTTTGGATGGTAATACAATGTAGGGAGTTTTGATGACCTGCTAATACAATGAATTCAACTTTAATGGTTTGTGAATGACAACAAACTCCTCATATTAAATTACAACAGAGCATATGTTTTCAATCTTGCACTCTTTACTGCAATTTATAGCAAGAAAAGAAAATCCAAAATACAAATACTGCAGAAGACATGAATTCCTCTGCATGAGGACAAACCAGGTACTTTGGAATGTTAATAAAAAAGAAACCTACCTCTGGTTAATTAAAATGAAAATAAACATGTTTGCACCTTGATCTGTTTTGCTTGGAGCAGCTCCAACTGATAAAAATGAAATGTGGGCTGCAGAGTTAACCTGTGCCACAGCTGCCAGGAGGTTTCTTTGTATTAGAGATGAAGCTGGTGGGGGAAGGCAGCTGTGTCCTAGCAGCAGCAGCAGCAGCAGAGCTGCATTTTGGTATCTATTGTAGAGGTAGGATTATATTAGATAAAGTGAAAGAAGGATTACAGTGCATCTGACAGTAGAGGGGGCTTGAAGGAAAATTGTTTGCCATGGATTATAGGGACATAATCTTTTAATGTCACCAGTAAATGTTGATTTTGAAGGAAAGATAGATCAAATGAATATCAGTCTTTAGGGGGAGAGGGATTGTGTATGTAAGTTTCTGTAATGACCTAGTATTATTTAATTTGCTTATTATTGAGAAGGATGTTCCATCTCACAGTGCTGTGTACAGGGTGTGGTACATGTATAAATATCACAGCTGTAAATAATAGGCATGGAAACAATAAATGCTTTATCTCTTTAGCTAATTCATTATTGATGTAGACTTCCTACCAGAACAACATATTTTGAAGTCATTCTGTAATGTCTGTCAAGAGAAAAAAGATGATTCTGAGGTTTTTTTTTTCTTGTTTTTAAATTTAAGCCTTGCAAACATCTGATAAGCAAAATACCTGATGAATATGTGAATAATCTGGTGGTGTTTCATATTCTCTAGTCTTCAAATGAAAATTAGGCAGAACTGCATTTAAATAACCAGTATTGCTACTCTCCTTCACTTCTGAAAACTCCTTTATCCTCTAAAGCTTGTGTGAACAAGTCTTTATTATGGGGATAAAAAGTATTAGATATCAAATCCAGTAAAAGAAGGTGCAAATCCCATTGAAAATCTTGCAATTTATCTCTTTCCTCCACTTTCTCAAGTTTTCTTCCATGCTCACCTCCTGACAAGGAGCTCTGGCAGCCCTGATGTGCAGTCTGAGCACCTACCAGATTGCTGGGTGTCCCTTGGATCTCACACCTGAACAACAAAACTTGGTCCACCTTTGGTTATTACTTGATGCTGATGAAGATAGAAAGTAGCATACATATTGAGATGCTAAAATCATAGCTAAGGCCAGGTCAGAAGCTCAGGGCTCAGGCTGTTTTAGCTTGGCTTTCTGACAACTGAGGCAATTGACCTAATTTTTGTGAGTGACATCCATGGGACCAGGGTTTTGCTCTGGAATTATCTATTACTATGTAATTATATACAAGAGGGTTGTAGGAAAAGTGTTTGAGGATTATTGGGAGCTTCAGAGCAAATAAATAAATAAATAGAGAGCAAAGCACTCAGTAAAACCATGGCACCTACCACAGGAATCTAATTAATGCTTCCCAGGAACAATCTACGTATTTATATTTTGGCACTCAGAAAATGTGGAAATTACATTACCAAATAGCCTGGCTGCATTATTTTCTTTTTCAGCAGAACAATCCTTCTCATAAGGATGGGAACAAATAATACTGAGCAGGAAGTGATAGAGAGTGATGATGCCCTGTGCAAAGTCCCAGCAGAGGCTGTTCCCGTCTAAGCTGCAGGACTTGTTCAAGCACAATTTCATGGTGAGCAGAAAAATGGCCTTTGTGGAATTGGGCAGGACCATCAAAATCCATAAAGAACAGATTGGAAGAAGGGTTGGGTAATTTGTGCAGGACAGATACACTTTTTTATTATACTCCATCCAGGGACTTCATTTACTGACAAAAATTGAGGGCAAGACTTCGAGAGTCAAACCTTACTTCCAAGCGAAACTGCTCTACTCAGGGTCTTGTTTATTGCTACTGAAACCAAGAGCAAACCTCATGCTGACTTTTATAAGAAAGGGGCTAAGATTACCTCATTTTGCATATTACAGATGAATTTAATATTAGTTTTGAGTAGTAATCATTAGGAAAAGCAGCTAAAATAATTATCCCCAAAATTTCAATTTTCACCTAACATATTTTACTTTTCACCTTCCAAAAAATTTCTGCACTTAATTAATCTAAAAAACCTAAAAGAATGTTCGAGTGTATACATATTCTTCTCAAATAGTCTTCAATGGTTATCCAGAATTTATAAGAAAAAATTATGCTGATTATACATGATCAAGGCAACATTTCGCTATTCAGGTAATTTTTACTACAATAGCTAGAACATGACTAAAAATCACTGGCAGTGTTAATTGGATTCCACTTAAGCAATCAGAACATAAATAGCTTTGATTGTCACAGTGTTTTATATGGCAGAACAAGTATGACTAAAGGTAATATGTAAAACACAACATTGATTCATCTTTCCTCTGGCAAAAAATGACTTTATGCTGTTGCATAAGAGGTCATGGTAGTCTGTGTCTTGAGCAGACGCGATTTTCAGAACAGAAAAAAACTCCTGTTTAATATAATAAAAAATGTGGACTCAAAAACTATCTGTTTTCATTGACCACATCATGTTTCTGCAATGTAAAGACCCTCCTGAATACTCAATATGAATTAACAGTTCCTGTGTACCTGAAAAAATTATGGCTTTTGTTATAGAACTAATAGAAATATTTTTTAAGTAGAAACTCTCCTGAAATATGAATTTAATAATGTAGAGTAAAATTCTAGTAGTTCCTCATCCTTGTATGGCAGTAATGAGCCACCAATACAACAAAATGTTCAAACATTATAATATCTGAACTGCATTATAGTTTTTATAACTGAATCATGTATAACGTGCTTTCTTTAGAAGCTAAATGAAGATATGAAGACTGTCTGGAATTAGCTCAAATGAGTGATTAACAACACATGCAATGGAAACTGCTTGCTGTACGTCACCCAAACACATCCAACCGCAAAAGGCATTTTCCTTAGCAATGCAGTGATCACTTAAAATTTAAAAAAATCCCAACTATATTTCTTATATACAGCCCAAAGACCAAGAATATTTATTTCCAACCACTAAAAAATATTTTGCATTTTGTTTTGTGAAGTGCAGGAGGTGACAGGTAAAACACAGAACTAGAATGCAGAAAAATACAGAAGACATGTTTCTTTGTAAGCACACGCATGGAATTCCTCTGGCTCTTGGAAAAACTGAGCCATTCTACTCTTAGAAACAGATTTTTCTGCTCTGGTTTAGCCATCTAGAATCTAGGTGTTAAGGCTGAGCAAGGTGGTAAGACATTCCTTTCACAGCTACTGGAGAAAAACCATCACGTTTGTAAAGTAATGTATTCTCTTCCTGAAATGGGCAGGGGAATCTCGTCCTATGTGCAATAAACTTCCTGGGTTTTGGAAAAATGTAATAGAGTGTGGATCATATTTGTTCTGGGCAGACATCATGATCTTACTGACAATAAAAGCATTCTTGGTTTTTCCTAGAGTGTCAACAAATTACCACTAAATTTAGAAAAAAGATGCTACTATTTTATGAATTACATATTAAAAATAATTCAAAATGAAATTTCTGTCAAATGCTTCTGGGTGCTATGAGGACTAGATTAATTTTCCACAGAAGTTAAGACCTAGATTCAGGAATCATAATATTACTAAAAGAAAATGTCTACTTTCCCTACTATACCTTTAAACATTCAGTAGGTCCTTGAATTAATTCTTACAGTGAACAGAAACCTGAAAAATTATTGTGGAAGTAAAAGAAAGAGTTCAATATATAAGGCAAGATTATAGAATTTAGCATTTGGTACAAATACTCCCCCAAAAGGAAAAAGAGGAAAAAAGCAGAAATGTCTTGAATACAAGTATCTAGACATGGACTGGAAGATTGCCTATAGAAATTAATATCTCCAGGCACTCAATAACTGCAGTATTTGATTATCAAACTAGATAAAGTGCTAAAATATCTGCATGTCATAGGTACATCTCACAGCTTCAGATTAGTCTTCAATAGAGTTTTTAGTGAAATTGGTTTTCTGCAAGAAGGCAGAACTGATAATTCTGTTGAACTATGAAATACAATTTTATATTTATGCTAGGAGCAACTGATTGCAAACTATGTTGTCCTGGTTTGTGAACTTGTCATGGTCACATGAAGAACTGTACCAACACCTGCCAAGCAGTGAGGCCCTGCTGTTTCCTTTGTGACATGAAGCCATCTGCACTTCACTTGAATTTCTATTGCCGGGACTTTCCTGAGATTTGGTACAAAAATATTTAGTTAGTCAGCAAGTGATTTACCTGCAGCTTGGTATTAGGGCATACATAGTGTGAGGAATTTCAACAGAGTTTTTGGTGGTTTTTTCCTTCCCTAATTACCTTTGTGTATAGATTTTGGGTCACAATGTTGTATGATAAGATGCTGTTCTGGATAGTGCCTCAGGAATCATTCCTATATTTTCTGTTCCTGAAGTTACAAAGGTACGTGAGAGACACCGTAAGAGTATGCAGAGAAGCACTATGGATGCCGTGATGTCAGTCAGAATCACGAAGATGTGGGTAGGATCAGATTTGCCTGCCTCAGCAGGGCAGGAGAACACCCGACTGCCACAACGTCACTTTGCAATAGCAGCTTCAGCAGCATTTGGTCACAGGAGTGACCATGGCACCGTTCAGCAGCAGCACCTGAATGCATGCCACCTTTGTTAGCAACAGAAGTGCAGCGTGAGTGGTTTGATCTCTGGGGGGGGCTGGTTTAGTCTATCTCTTCTGATGCACTGTAGCCTGTCCCCAGGACAGGGGGCAAGGGGAAAACTCAGGGCACTGTGAGGTTGGGAGCCAGCAAAGCAGTTGTTAGGAGAAAGAAATGCTGGGGGTCTCCAGGGATGGCAGGGCTGCTTCCATCCTCCATTTCAATGCAACAAGCTCTCTGGTGAGAGGATTTCATCCACGAGGCTATTTCCATGACATTTAAGGGTTTCTGACTGGTTAGAGAGCTCCCAAGCGGGCAATTACATCAAAACGCTCACAGAAAAAGACACCAGAAGGTATGCCTAAAGCAGTGGGGTCTGAAATCAGAGGTACATTTAAACATTAAGGATGTAAAGAGAAACAAACCTAGGGATTTAAAGATAGAAAAATCATAGAGAAGGTGAATGAACCCATTGGATTAGACTTGTGTGTTGAGCTCTAGGCAAAAGCAAGATTAACTTTATTGAGGTCAATAAATAAACCTCCCGTTCAGAAACAAATTACTTAATTTAACTCTGTGGTGAGACAGAGCCATCTGTAATGCCCATCCATCACCAGAGCGGTTCTATAAATAACTACCACTGTTGCACTAAAGCAGAAGAGGATTAAAGCTCTCATTTAGCTCCCTTGCAGAGACAAAATACAAGGTTTTTACTGCATGTGAGCAGTGTAAGTTGTTGCCTAATGCTGGGTGAATGATGGCCATCACAAAAACCTTCCCAGGACACAGTAAGACACACTTATTTTTTCCTTTGGAGCTAATATTTCCAGATCAGTAGTTTTAAAAGAAAACCTTTCTCCTTTTCCGTTCTTTCTTAATCCACTTACTACAAGAAGCCCTGCTGCCTATTGCCCTCTGGCCCTTCAACTTATGGTTTCTCCCTCTGTTAAAGAATATTTCTGCCAGCTACATGTTATGAGTAATTGACGTAAAACATTTCTATCCAAAAAAATAATTTGGCAGATTAGGGGACCAAGAATTTTTATATTTGTTTCAAAACTACTGCCTGGAAGCACTGAGATAATGTTATCAGAGAGTCTAAAGGCAGTAGATTTTAACAATCTTAGAAAGCAACAAGATGTTGACGAAAGCATAAATGGCAAAGAAAGCGCAATAGAATACCTCTGTACGTTCTGATTTAAACAGTTTCAACTCAGTGGTCCTCAATTTTTACTATTCAAATATCTGAATAAATTGAGGTTTTCACCAAGCTTCTTATCCCCTATACTTTGCACTTGTTCTTGTTAAACCTCATGACACCAACCCACTTCTTGAGCTTGTCCAGGTCCCTCTGGCATCCCATCCTTCAGGTGTGTCAACTGCACCACTCAGCTTGGTGTCACCTGCAAATCTGCTGAGGGTGCACTTGAGCCCTTTGTCATTAATGAAGATAATAAATAACAATTGCTCCCAATGCAAACCACTGGGGGACACCAGTTGTCACAGAATTGTTTGTGATAACTGATTTGCTGAATTTATACAACACAGTCTGCTGGTGTAAAATACATGTTGTTCACCATTCACATGGCAATAAAGAGCATTGAAATTATGAATTTTTCTTCAGCAAATATATCTGTTTAAATGGTGTTAAAGTGAGAATTTTTCATTACAGAGAAAAGAACCTGAAAATTCATTAAGCCCATGATATACAAATTGTAATCCTGGGGAGCTAGGAACCATGCTTTAACTCCAAGAGCAAGGTCTGCTTAAATTCACACAACTAAACAGTTGTCCCCTCTCCTTCCATAGCCAATGTGGTCTTTTTCACACTTTTCCTTTGCAAAAATTCCTGGCCCATCTTAGAGATGTGCACAGCACCTTAAATGGATTACAATTGCTCCCAGGTACACCAAGTAACTAAATTGTGAGCAAGCATAAATAGACCTTTTTGTTTTAATATCTAATTCAGACATGGCTTATTTAGAAATACAGTTCTTGAGTCAACTGGCTTTAAGTCTTGACCATATCTTGAATATTAACATTAAAAGAATTTTATTTTATTTTATTTTATTTTATTTTATTTTATTTTATTTTATTTATATAAATATTAATAATATCTGCTAATATTTAATACTGGGGGCAAGTATCTCCTTAATTCAGAGAGACATCAAATAATACATTTTATCTCCTTTTCATAAATTTTTATTTATATCTTTCTTAGGACTGTTAAGTGTTACCTAGTTTTTGGTCAACATTTTTATGGTGATAAACAATAAAGCTTTTTTACTTCTATTTTAAGGGGTTTCCATCCTCCTTTTCCCTCTGCAACTTGTTCCTGTCCATCAACTAGAACAGGGACATTTGATTTGGAACAGCTGAGAGGGTAGAGATTTCTGGAAAACAGCACAGAACAAGGGCAGGGAAATCCTATCAGTGACTCTCAGATCCCCAAGATGTGCAGAAGAATGTCAAATCAACTGGCTGCCTGGCTGCCTTTTAATCTCTGGTGAGTGGTTAGTAGGAAAAAGAGGGTTTTAATCTTTTTATTCCATATCACTTTGCAGCTGAGCTCTGTGGGCAAAATGAATAATCAACGTTTCAAATCACAGATGGAATTGTTGCTCTGAAGCTTTGGCTTAAGTAGAGACCAGTTTTAATAACAAGCTGGTAAAGCTTTCACTGGGAGAAAGTTGGGGTTGGCATCCTGCCTGGATCACACCATCATCCGCAGAAAGATTTCCACCAGAATCTTTTCCGCAGAAAGATTCACACCAGCTGCACTAAAGCTCCCCACAGAATCCTTAAGGTTTTTTGGTCTGAAAGTGATTATATACCTCTTTATTGAAGAACTTCTGAGTTTAGTCAGCCTTCAAACAGAAGAGTACGTAAGAGCTAGGTGGGACTTTAAGGCTCCAGGACTCTAATTTTGTACCACTAAAAATTTTGTACCACTACTTGAGTAGAAGTGGCAACGTAATCTTACAGTAATCTCAGGAAATTGGGAGGGACAGGAGTGTTACATTAATGGATGATAATGGTTACCAGTTTTCACTGCACAATTTAAATGCAGCCAATGCATCTCAGTTTCTGCCAATATTTGAATGCCAACAACAGTATTGTGCTAAAGCAATTGAGAGATTAATAATTTCCCTTTCCACACAGCACCTATCCTCTAATGCATTTGCTTCATCTACCAACGCTGCAACATTTATGAGAGTCTCAAGGAGCAGTCCAAGGTGTAGTTCACAGTGGCAGCATATTCCTGTTTTCACACAGGTGGTGTTGAGGAAGTTTTTAAGTAATTTTTCTCTAGATTTAGAGAAGTAAGTCCCAAAGAGACCAGTGGCCTCTTAAAAGGGTGCTCTATTGCTGCCTGCCACTTTTGGGGCCCTGTATGACCACTTGTGCTGGTGTCCATAGCAAGAACAGAATTGCTAAAAGTGGGAAGAAGCAAGTCCATGCTGATAGTAGTTTGCTGATTGCCATGGTAACGAGGGGCATTATTGTGTCTATAAATGGTCAAGATGCACGTTGCCATCCAGTGCTCCTCAGAGCAATGTTCTTATCATAACCATAAGAGGAATTATCTGGCACATCTCAGAATCAGACAAATTATCATAGATAACAATTGTGGGGTAGAATTTGACACGTCCATGCTGTATTCCAGAACATGTGCCCTCAGCCTATCCCCTAGGAGCTTGTGCTGCCCCTGGTGAAACATTTCACCACTGAAATGGTGAGATTCAACATTTCACCACTGAAATGGTGAAATTCAACATTTCACTATACAGCTGACTTGCTGCAGCTTCCACACCCCGTTACTTTACTGTGCTGTTGTGATTAAGGGTTTGGACCCAGCACTGCAGCTCACTGCCTACCACAATCCCTCTGTGTCATTGTAACATGCTCTAATTTATCATACTGAAGACATTATGAAGAAACAAAATGCATTTTGTTTTGAGAGGAAAAAAATGCTCTTTCCGTTAAAAAAACCTAAAATTGTTATTAGCAGATGATGGAAGAAGGGAGCCAAAACCAAATTTCTAACTTTTCTATTAAACTATATAATGAAACAAGAAACTTTTCTGATCCTTTGAATTTAAGACTGCTACTGTTTATATATAGCTATGTACACTTATTTCTAAACATCCTCATGGTCTCTAGGACTTCTATAATATAATTTTTTTAAATAGCTGAATGAGGGGAAAGAAAATGTGTCCAATCTATACGAAACAAATTAAGATGTGTAGTGGTTTTTGCAGGACAAAATAGATAAAACATGAGAAAATTATCCATTGCTCTGAAAGACACAATTGAAATATAAATGCCTTATTATGTTATGAATAAATTCTGGGAAGTATTGAGTAATATTATTACTATTGAGCAATAGTAATAACACATGAGGTTTTGGGCAGGATAAAGCCTTCCATAGTGATGTCAAGTTAGATGAACCTTCTTCAACACGTTGTTTAAATAAACACTGGCAAATTGACAGAATCACAGTTGTCTGGAACAACTAAGAAAACACACTCTAGTGCAAGTGAAGGAAGGTAGTAGCTGGCAAAACATACTTGGATTAACTGCTGAATTTGGGTCCCTCTACAAGGATAAGAGCTTTGAACATTATGGGCAGTCATTTTTATATTTTTTAGTTTTTTCTGAACAAGAATCTAGATTAATTTAACAGAGATACAGAAAGATTTTTTTACAATGCAGTTCCATTTTAGTTTGCAGGGAAATTCAGTATCTGTTGAATTATCAGTGACTGGATGTTGGCACAAAGAAAGCTGAAATAAATTATTCATAACAGTTAGCATAGAAGTGTAAAGTTTCACAGGAGGGATTAAACTGGAGTGACTCATTCAATCTATCCTGCTGTTTACAGAGGTTTCAATAACCTAGTGAGGGTGGAAAAATTTGCCATGAGACTCAGGCCTCAGGTCAGGTAAAGAGATGTTTTGAATGAGTTCATTGTAAAAGGTGTGTTTGAGTAATGCGTTGTCTAAAAGAGGGTTGAAAGGTACTAACAGTCTTTGGCTAAATACAGAATAACAGGCTTATTCACAGATGGTGGATGTGTTAGGTCAATGGAACTACCAATCAAGTCTGTCCACTGAGAGTAACTCAGAACACCACTCAAAGTAAGGGGACCACGATCAGAAGCTAGGACACGAGGATCACAATCAGAAGCTAGGACACAACACTGCTGGATATCCATATGCATTTGATGCTGAAGGCAATGGTACAATCCTCCAGAAAATAAAAAGATTTCAAGAAGCAGCAAAAAATTAGACTTTCTCTGTCCCGGAACTGACAGAAGGTTCAGATGTGGCATTTGAAAGCAAAGAAATTTCCTGTTTAATATATGCAAGAAAACACTTTCATGTACATCCCTTGTAAACAAGCAGAACTCCAGCAAAAGAAATCCAGCTCTTGACATTTGTCCCTCTATCACAATTAATCTTGCAAGTTCATGATCATGAACTAATAACTCTGATTAATGGGGCAAAATATATTCAGAAGCAAAAAGATTATAAGAAAGGTGGCACTTTTATAGTTCCATAAGGGCCTTAATCATGTGTCTGTATCTGACCACGATAGTTTGAGGTCCTTTCTGAGGTCATCTAATATATTTCTGTGACATCAGAGATTTTTTTAGAAGAATTTGAAAGGATGGTGAGATTTTGACTGGAAGATGGTTGTGAAAGAACATTCTGGCACACACATCAAGCTGAAGAATAAAGTTAAAAGAGAATTCATATGACTAGGAGGCTATAGCAGGATGAAACTGCTAGTAAGTATTTGCAATTTGTCATGGAGCTTGAAGAGAATTCTCCCCGGAGTTGTGAAAATGTTCATAGTTAAAGCTCAGACAGTAAGTAAGATGTAACAAGAAAAATTCAATTTCTCTGTAAACATATGCCCATGATTTAAATAAGCATGATTAGTTGGAAGGATATTTTGTGCAAGAAAAATGTTTTGGCCCAATTCTTTAAAAGCTAGCAGGTAATTTAAAATTAGTTGAATGTCTGTGTTGTATCCTCAGTATTCACTCATTCTCTTGGACGATTCCTGCTGCTTGCAATGATGTTGAACTGTCAGTTTTATAAATAACAGCAGAGTAGCAGTTTCTGTGTAAGCAGGTCTATTTGGCACAGTATTGGTAGGTCTCGAAGTACAGTGAGATTCAGCTAAAATCTCCCAAGGCATAATTTTGCTATGAAGGGCAACAGTCAGAGGAAAACTTTGATGAATAACAAATTAAAGTAAATTATTGACAAGACAGGGCCAAGTTCAGGTGTTCAGCACCAATTCTAAGACCCCAGCAGCCTGCTGGGATTTTTTACCAGGATCTTAACAGAAATAATTGCCATTTTTGTTTATAAGACTACCTCAAAAACTCCTAAGTTGATTCTGTACTTCTGATAACAAGAAAAATTACAAGGACAATTGCTTAGTCATGTTTTCACAAACTTCATTTCTGCTCTACCTGCAGTCTGCAGAATCACAGATAGTCAAAGCTTCTGGGAAAAAAGCTTCAGGATTTAATAAGTGCAATATTTTGTAAGACTGGTTTCCTTAGCGTCTCTTGACCTTTCCTTTTACAGAAGCATTTTAGTATCTCTAAAGAATTTCTGCATATCTGTGCAAAAAGTGAGACTCACATATGGATATAAATCTGATTTTCCAAAGAAGCTTGATTTCTACGACATGGAAGGATTATTCATTTCTGTGGTCTTTTATTTTAAGCCTTACCTTTCTGTGAATTATTTCAAGAGCTACTGTCTTTCTCAGTTTGATGGTTCAAGTTCTGACTTCACAAATCAGTATTTTGCTGTTACTTATTTAGTAAGACAGTACTGTTTTATGAACACACGATGCTCATGTAACTGTACTTGTGTTTCCACACTATTTAAAAATAAGAAAGCAAAAATATGCTTCAAATACAGTACAAGCACTTCAATCTTATAAATGAAGGAGAGCAAGAAAAGAAGCACAACTTCTTTTGGTGGGTGATGGGAGAACAGAACAGAAGTTAAAAATCATTAAGATGCCTTAGCCTCTGATTTCAGCAAGGATCATGATGTTAAAAACAGAATCATTAAATATTTCCATTTGAAATGCACCTCCAGGGGTCGTTGTCCACTATTCATGCCCTGCTCCACCAACTCAAAGCAAATCTAATCAGAGCAAATTGCTCAGGGCCATGTCTTGTTGATTCTTGAGCATCTCCAAGGATGAAGAGTCCACAGCAACTCTGGCCAACCAGTTTTGGACAAACCTCCTGTTTAAAAAATAATAACATTGTATTGCTATGCTATAATGAATCACAATTTGCCATGTTCCAACTTGTTTTCCTCTGTTCCTAGGGACAAAGATAATCTGGTCATTGGAGATGAGGATATGAACATGGAAACAATCATAACTAAGAAGGAAACAAAGGGGTTAATGAACAGAAGATTGTTATTTAATTAAGATGACTAGAAACTGATCTAATAGTTTGGAACACTGTGAGTCATGCTGCAGAAGGAATTGTTGAGATTAGTAACAAAGGCTTCTAAAGATAATCACTGGCAGTGAGTTATTAACGTTTTCAGTAATAATCTGGGCAGCAAAATAACGCTTTGTTAATGCAATTTGCTGACAATATAAGCTTGCAAGATAAGAACAGTACAGAAAGAAATCAGAACTTTGTAGGCACATAAATAGATAACCTTAAACTGAACAAAAAATATAAATGCATCAGATTTAATAATATAAAATGCACATAAGTAAGGCTGACATATGCTTCTCCCAAGTTCACACTTTTTAACACATCTGTGGGTTTTGGGCTAAGGCTCAGCCCACTGCCTTGGTTAGGACTAGGAGAGAGACAAATTTTAGAAAGCTGGGAAATCATGGTGATCAAAATAATACCTAGGCCATTTATACCTGTTCGGGAATAAGGTTCAGTTCAAGACTAAGGTTTGTGCTAGATTTTGGGGTTAATGTTCAAAGACACAAAGTTTAGAGCCTCTCTCATAATCTGTTTTTAATATGAAGTACCACTGCACTGGGTATATGTGACAAGATTTAGGTAGCGGGGAGGGTACAGGGGTGGCTTCTGTGAGAAGTTGCCAGAAGCTTTCCTCATGTCCAGCAGAGCCAATGTCAGCCAGCTCCAGGATGGATCTGCCTCTGGCCAAGGCCAAGCCCATCAGTGATGGTGGGATAACAGATACAAGAAATGGAAAATCTGCTGTGTAACAGTGGAGAGAGGAGTGAAACAACATAGAGAAACAGAACTGTGCGAGGACTCCTCCTGAGGGAGAAGGAGCAGCAAAGACAATGTATGATGAGCGGGCCACAACCCCAACCCCCTACCCCCTATCCCCTATCCCTCTGCGCTACTGCGGGGAGGAGATAGAGATTTTGGGAGTCAGGTTGAGCCCAGGAAGAAGGAAAAGATGGGTGAAAGATGTTCTGAAATTTGGGGGGTTTTCTCATTTTCCTGTTCAGATTTGATTGGCAATAGATTCAAATAATTTCCCCAAGCTGAGTCTGTTTTGCCTGTGATAGTAACTGGCGAGCGATCTTCCCTGTCGTTATCCCAAACCACAAGACTTTCATTATTTTTTTTTCTTCCCTGTCCATCTGAGGAGGGGAGTGATAGAGCAGCTCTGATGGGCATCTGGTGTCCTACAAGGGTCAATCCACCACAACCACTAAGCAATTTCTAAGCATTTTCTAAAGTGAGGAAACAAACCTTACTCTCCAGACCAGTGGGTTCATCCAGCCATGAAAGCACTAGTCCTAATATAATTAGTATCTGTCACAGGAAATATAATCTACAAGGGAACAATACAGCTTTTAATTTTCTCCATACATAGTAGGTCTATTTGTCTTATCCTGGTGTCAAACATTATCTTGCTCAAATACCACAGAAGAAAACTAACCCTATGTATGGCTAGTTTTGAGCATTCGGCATTGGATTGTACTGATGTGCGAACATAAGAACTGATACTAGTATGTATTAACAGTTTGAGGACTTATTTAAATCTCTTAGCACCGCTGAATTGAATTCACTTTTATATATGAGTCTCCTTTTGCTATACATTCAGGTTCTTGGGACACCCTTGTATGAAGAGCTGAAATATTGAAAGTGGGATGGGGGTGGTGGTAGAAATGTTATGTGATAGTGAAGTCACTTGCCTGAAAAAGGCTACAGCAGAAGCAGGATGGGTAGAAAAGGCTTTTAATAGCATCCAGGTTAAATGTATTATTGAGTGCACACCGTGGAAATGGAACTAATTAAGAGGTGGCATAGTATGCTTCTAACATTTATAATCTTATAAGGGACCCTCTCTACTTATTTTCTTTCAGCCCTGTAAACAGAGAAAATGAGGTTTGGGAGAGAGAAGGATTTTTGAAGAGCACATTACCAGTGTGCAGAAGGGATAATTTCAGTGGTGACTGTGGAATGTCCTGCTCACTTGTACACTTTTGGTGTCTGGAGTCCTGAATACAGTATTCAGCTTTGATTCCCCTGGGCTCCTACACTGTCTTACAGTAGAAATGCACCCACACACGAAATATTAACCTAATTAATTAGGTTGATTAACTGTCTTGTTAGTAATGTGCTAAATAGTGCAGAGCAGTTTAGATATTGGAAGGTACAGAATAATATTATTGTTCTACTTATTAAGGGTCACAGCATTCTCACTATTAAAAATCCAGATTAATACAAGTAAATCATGTCATCTGGCTCATGAGATTGGAAAGAAACAGAATTTGTCCCACTGCTGAAGGACTGCTTTAGTCAGTTACAGATAGGTTGTGTACCTGAATGTTTTAGCAGAGAGCCTAACTCCCTCAAGTATTCCTGGCAAGAGGAGATCTAGCTGAGGAAGAAAGGGTGCTAGAGTGCCTCAGCACTGCTCAGTGTTAGAGGATAAGGAGGTGCTTTTTGATATTGCTTACCTGTCTCCTCACTTAACACTTCAACCGTACCCCTACGTGTACACTGTTATCACATTGTGTAGGCAATTCACCTGGCCGTGAACTTCTGTTAATATGAAAAATTAGCCCCTGGTAATTATGAATATGTTGGGAAAGTCTACACTGCTTGCCAGCTCTCAAGGTTATGTGTACCTGTAGGAAGATTTTCACCAGAACTTCATGGGCACATTCACAAGAATAAGTGAACTGCCAATTTTTTAATTACTTTTCCCAAAGAATTGAGATGCAGGAGTTTTTCAGGTTAAAATTACACATTATAATTTTCTTTTCTGTTTGGAAACAACTGGATCACTGAACTTGAAATTACAACAAATTGCTTTAGGTTACCATCAGGACTGGACATATGCTTAAATACTTCAGATTTGGCAATTGAAGAAAGCAAAAGCAGTACTGTGAATTACAGGCATCATTAAGACTGTTGCCTATCGTGAAATTGGACTGTTCATTAAACTATGGTTCTTAGCCAGTTAGACCTTTAAACATGGTGTATTATAAAAATTATAGCAATCACCACGATAATTAAATGAGTCATCTATGATTACACCTGAGCTTAATGCCATGCTTAAGGCAAGAGGTGGACTTGAGGCTTTAAAATGTTAATTGGCCTTTAGGAAAAAAGAATTAGATTGACGTAATATGAAGGACTAGATGGTACCTTTTTCCTAAGTAATAGAGTGTGGGATAATAGCAACCTTCCCTATGTTTCTCCATGACCTCCTTGGACTTCTGTGAAGAAATTTTACCTGTAGGCCTAAAAATTAATTGATTGTAGACTTTTTGTATTAAGCAAGACAATCGTTCCTCTCTTTATTGCTCAAATTGTCAAGAATTTAAACATTTTATTAATGCTGTTATTAAGAAGAGTGTTACTAAGAAGAACTTAGTCAGTGGACACTCCTGTAGACATCATCCATTATTGACTGGCATGTGAACCTGTGGTATTTAACATCTTAAGTTAGCAGTAAAACCAAGTGAATAAAACACTGAGCTTTCAGGAAACATCTGATACTATCTAGTACTTGGGAGTGACATAGCATTCCTGCATTATACAGGATGTACAAGATGAGGCTACCTATATTTACAAGGCTTGAACAGGCTGCAGGAGCCTGAAACAGCCTTAACAGGACTTGCTAAGCAATTTTCAGATTAACATTGCTCTTGCCTGCCAATCAAAGGTAACTGAGACGTTTCATTTCATTTCTCCTTCTGATGGTCCATGACTGCTGCAATAAAGTCACCTCAGTGTTCCATACTCACCACCTGTGACATTCCCATATGTTACTTCCACCTCCTTTTTTCTCTTCATCTCTAACTCCCTGTGCAGGCAGAGCTAATGCTGTGGCTAAAATGACTGTGTTACAATCAAAGGTATCTTTACTTACAGAAACTTTCATTCCTTTTTCTGTTTGTCTGCTTATATTTTCTTTTACTTTTTGTTACTTCACCCTAAAAATCACATTGAAAAAAAGTCTTAGGTCTCAGCCCTGAGTGAAGATGCAAGAGCTAAAAGAATTCTGATTTTTGTCAGAGAGCTCTGTAAGTCTATAAGCAAATAAAAGAAACTAATAAAACCAATTTATGTGAGGGACTGCCCTATGCTCTCTGCCCTGGGAGTAGGAAGATGACAAACTCCATTAGTTTGCCATCAGATGCCCACTCCAATAAAAATCAAAAGCTATTTGAGATGCTCTATGGTATCTCACATTGCCACTAGCCAGTGATCCAGAAAGGCATGGACCTTTCACAGGTTTTCAGCAGCTGTGTTTTATTTGGTCTATTAAGCACCTCTCATCTGTTCCAGAGACAAGTATCTTACTGGTAGTTTCAGGTAAAGATCTGTGTTAGCTTTTTCCTCATGCACTTATTTGTTTCTCTGATGGCAGAGAAACTCTGTGCTTCTGTAAGAGACCAGAATTTCCCTAAGAACTCCCTTAAGATAGGACCTGCTGCCATACCCCTCAGGGGCATCTGAGTGGGTCTGCTCCAAAATGCAATCGTCTTCCTACAGAATGCGGTGGGGACAGTACAGGGTTAGTGTTTGTAGGATTAGGAATCTTCAGAAATGTGAATATGTTTCCCTACCTCTGGAAAAGGCTATTTAGATCTGTATTGTCTGAGGACCCAAATGAGGGCATTAATACTCAGATGACCCCAGAAAACTTGGAATCTAGACAAAAACCCTCTGCCAAGGGGAACTAAAGATTGCTCCCACTTCCCCCCTGTTTTACTTGGGGAATTCTGTTAGACAATGTCATCATTTTAAGCCCAGCTGGAGAAGAAACACCATGCAGCCATCCAGTGGGATCAGGGAGAAAATTAGAGGATGAGGGGTACATTTGGAGTGATGCAATAACAAAGAGACAGGATGCCTCTACAGTTGGCAGCCCTGAACGTCTCACAAACAAATCACCATTTTAGCACCCTTTTCCCTTCTATGCTTTTTTTGGTTTGTAATTTAAGCAGCTCTTTAGGAAAGACTTCAGGCTCACAAAGGTGGGTCACTCAAGGCAGTGTCCTCTAGGTTTAGTCCCCGGTTTACTCTGAGCCAAATTTACTACGTACACTAGTGTTGTACTATGTTTCCCCCGGACTCAAAAAAAATGAACCAAAAAACCCAAAAAACAAAAAAAAACCCCAAAAAACCAGAAAACAGAAAACAAAAAAACAAACAAACAAAAAAAGAACAACAAAAAAAACCCCAAAACCCAAACCAAACAAAACTAAAGAAAACAAAAAAAACCAAACCAAATCAAAACAAAAAAAAAAAACCAAAAAAAAAAAAAAAAAAAAAAAAAAAAAAAAAAAAAAAAAAAAAAAAAAAAAAAAAAAAAAAAAAAAAAAAAAAAAAAAAAAAACAAAAAAAAAAAAAAAAACCAAAAAAAACCCAAGAAAGCATAATCAAAGAGGCAGAAAATTACTAAAAGAGAGATGGCTGACAAAAACACTTTGGCAGACACTCTCCTGGTATTCACAGAAGTTTGTGGACTAACAAAGTGATAGCAACATTCACATTAGGTGTTTTCAGGATCAGGAAGGTTAGACAAGTGATAAACAGCACAAGTGTGGGTAATTTAGCATGCACAGCATGAACCAGAACCTCTGGGGAACACTAAAGTTAAACATGAATTTGCTTCTAAGACTTGCTACAAGTAGGCATGCACAAGATTATGACTATTTTTGCCTTCAGTCTTCAGACTCTTTGTCTTATCTCTCTTAGGATCCCTGATCCTGTATGATGATCAATGATGATCTGAAACTCTGATTATGTAGGAGCCAAGAAAAACATATGGCACATAACAGTGGAAGGTACAAAGGTCCACTTCAGCACCCTACAAGACTGTATTATGATACAAACATCAGCTCTCACTGAGGCCATTTGGAAGCTTCTCACAGGTAAAGTTAAGCAAGGAAACACATTTTCTGTGTTTCCTTGCTTAACTTTCCTTTTGTTTCCCTGTTAAAACCTCTTGAGGGAAGATAAGCAGTTAATAGATCAGCTGCCTCAGTTTCCACCTCTTTCCTTCATTTCTCCCGTGGATTTCTGGTCTCAGAAACCCAACATGCCGTGCAGTACAGGCTACAACCCTCTGCAAGCCCCACATCTGATTCTGCTGCTTTGACAGTCACAGATACATTGTTGTCACAGCTCACAAGGCTGGACTAATGCCAGCTAAATATAGTTTTAATGGGATCGCATTCCCTGGTGACTGAGGAGGCTTAACTGCCATATGGTCTCTTCGGGCTGCTTTTCCACTAGCACCACAAAAGTGAATTGCCCTTCCACAAGCAAGGGGAGATCAAGAAGTAATATTAAGAGAGACAATATGAAAGTACAAGGTGTCAGGCAGTTTTATAGGTTAGCATAGGAGTAATTCATCATGAAGACTAAGTCCTACTGAAAGAATGGCAGCAAATAAAGGGACAGAAGACATGAAATTCACTCTCCTATAGCACATTTCCCTTCTGATGTGGAAGGTTATTTACCTGTGTTTCTTCAGTGTTTTCAAAACTTCTAAGAACCAAACCTTCAATATAACAGAAATGATCCAGCAGTTTTCAGAGAGCAAGCTTTGGCAATTTCCACAGGAATACAAGGGAGAATAATCCTACCAAGGACCAGGGGTATCCTGATGAAAGTAGCTATTGACTTTTCATCAAATCCTTGAACTGATAATTAAACCAAGTGAGGTAAAGAACAAAGTAAGTGGTATTAAAATGTAATCAGTGATAAACGCAAATGTCAATAATCTAATTAGTGCTATTCTTCCTTGAGAGGCAGCAAATAATAAAATCACAGAGGATTACAGTCTAAGATTAAGACTACACTTCAGGACTTCCTGCTGTATAGGAGAAACTCTATTGCAAAACCAGTTATGCATTCATACCTGTCTTTCCATCACCATGGCTATTTCTTCATGGGAGACATAGTTTTACTCTACCAATCCAGAGCTTACAAAGTACTGAGGCTGCTGGACAAACGGACTGGCAAAGATCTTCATGACTTCACGCTTTTGTTACAGATTTACCCTAGGACTTCACAGGCACAGTCTGAGCAACTGAGTGCCTCAGTTTTACTTCTTTGTTGTTCAGAGTCAGTATCCACACATCAGAGTTCTTTCTAGCTGATCCCCCTGCGGGTAGCACAGGCACTGCCTCAAGAAAGATGTTTTCCCTTGTTGAGACAGACACACCAACACACCACCACAGCTTAGTGATCTTATCTTTGCCAATGAAAGCACTCCTCCATCAGCCTGTTTCCACCTACATAAGCAATTTTGCTGGCATAAAGATGTGAAACAGAGGACATGATTTGTTCACACTCCTGTGATGGCACTATTTAGTACTACGAACTCTCTCAGCTTAAATCGAAGACCTTAAGCCAAAAGCATGTAAGTTCTAGCCAGGATAGCAAGTGTTGACTAAGCCAGCATCCCCGCTAGGCAATTTGGTTACACCACCTCATAGATGCCCCTCATAGATCTGTCAAATGAAGAGTGGGCATTTTCTGTAGCTCTTTTAGGAAAACTCTGTGGGCCGCGTAGTCAGGAAAACCCCCTCGTGCTGCTGCTCCTCGTGGCGTCTCCACGAGAGGGCTCTGCTGGCATGTCTACATAGGCACGGCGCCGCGGGACGGGGCAGCTCCCGCAGGCTCCTCTGAGCCCCGCGACTGCCGGCTCTCTCTGGGACAGTCCCTAGTAAAACAATTCAGTCAGATTGGCTGAAAAAAATTTAATTCACAAAACTCAAATCTGGGAAGAAAAAAAAGAGAGAGAGAAAGAGAGAGAGAGAGAAAGAGAGAGAGAGAGAGAGAGAGAGAGAGAGAGAAAGAAAGAAAGAAAGAAAGAAAGAAAGAACAGCAAAATCAAATGTCCACCATTTTTCAGCCAAAAATATTGGTCTTGATCCAATAAGGAGGTGTGCCATGGGGCCTCTTTACAAAATAAGGGCCAAAGTTTGCAGTGAAAAGTCAAAACCTGCCATAGAAAAAAACCACAAACAATATGTCACAAACTTTATTCTCCAATGACTTTGGTTTCTCATATGCCTGAGAGCATCATTAGGGTTGGTGTTTCCTTCAGCAGTGTAAATCCAGGTGAACATCTCTCTCCTGTCCAAGAGAGCCTGGTGTTTACTCATTTCATAGGAGGAGCTAAACAGTGAGACCACTTTGTTTCTTGTTTGCCCCTGTACAAGTGGCCTCATACTCCCTCATAAGTGAAAAGTACAATGTGTGTAGCTGAGCATAGGTGAAAGGAAAACTGAGGCAAGGGCTTCCATCAGTGTACTCAGCATAAAATCTTTCTGCACTGAATAATGAGATTTCTGAAACAGAAGTCGACTCTGATGTGCACAGCATCAGGAAAGCAGAACTAGGTCACTGTCATGTCTAGAAATACATTGTATATTTCACCATAGCAAGGGGTTGGCTTTTTATATTGGAAAGTTGTAGAATATTATTAGTTTTCTAAAAATATAAGTAATTCTTACTTTTCTCTCTGATAATTACAGAGGTTTTGCATGCCTGAAGGTGACTACATGTGAGGTTTTTTATTTTTGTATCTATGAAATAGTGCTGTACTCTGCAAACTGAGCTTTCAAGACATTCTTATAAAAACAGCTTCAGCAGCCTGAAATAACTGTAGACCTATCATCAAAATAACTGTAAGCCTAGTATTACCTTTTTTCAATGTGTCTTATGAATTTGAGACCTCTAGAATTTTATTTAAATCTCACAGACATCACTCAGGTGAAGAAAACTGTGACATTCCTGCAGGGATTAAGAGCAGTAATGAATGTAAAAGACTCAACCCTGGTCGAGCTCACTACAAGCATCTTAGTTCATAGCCTGAGCTGTCTTGTGAGCTCAGAGCCCACACACCTGCTCACACCCTGACTCACATCTGGAACGAGACAACTGACTTTCCAGGCAAGAAAACTCATGCCCAGGCTAGATCTGCCTCACACACTGGTTTTGCCCTGGTAGGCAGAATGGGTACATCCATCTTGAACCCTAGCCCAGCAGACAGAGTCAGAATTAAATGGAATTTGGTAACCACCAAATGTCTCTTACGCTTTAAGTACAGAGGGGAACAAAGCTGTGTATGTGCTAGTCTGTGTCATCCTGGTGCAATGACAGCATTGTGCTCTGATCTGAATTTGAAGACACAACCACAAATTTTAGCTGGTTCAAAATGCAGAAGGCAGCTGTGTGCTGCCTGCTCAGCACATCTCCAAAGATGTGCAGCATGGAGCACCATGCAGAGCACCCTGGCTCCCCGGTCATCTGTGATCTATGGCCAGCTGTAGCTTGTGGAGTGACATTTGCCTTTGTCTTTGGCAGAGAATATTTTGCTCCCTGCTCTGAGGATAACAATGAAGATCATTTTGGTATCAGTGGTAGAATGTTAGTTCTGAAAGAATAACTGCTACATCAACACAAATAGTGGCACAAAAGTCTCACATAAAATTGAATCAAAAGTCTAGAACTCCTTTAAACGACACACCCCACCCCCCTCCCACCTACATATGCCATTTTGGACTCCATCACAACTACTGAGTATATCTGAGAGCCCTAATTGAACCCTGCCTCAGCTGAAACACCTGAATCTTGGTGGCACAGGGGTCTCAAGGAAGGGCATTTGACTGACACTTGCATCAACCCGGGGTAAGTGGCCTGCAGCTCTTAATTTCCAGACCATGCTGAAACACCTTCCAGTTAATTTGGCTTCTGATGAAGAAGATTGATGATGAAGAGTAGCATTTTGGACAAAAATATGTTAAAATCTGATGCTTGGCTTTTTGAATTTTATGTTGTGTCGTTCTGGGTTTGATTGACTTTTAATATGTGTTTCGTTCCAAATGCTAAGAGACATAATTTAATGAACTGGAAAATAAAATTGTTGATTTTCAGCATGACTGCTTAGAAATTGGAGCGCTTAGTCATTCTTGAGTCTGTGACATTTTTAAAGGTTGCACAAGATTTTCATCACATCCGTTCTGATACGGCCCTGTCAAATCAGAAATCTTACCTGTCCCCTCTCAGCAACTGATAGGAGAACAGTCATTAGAATCGAAAGACCATGAAGTAGGTTGGAAAGGTAGTGCATAAAGGTTTGTTAGAAGACCTAGAATGGATTAAAATCTTGGTAGACAGTCTGAAACTGTGAAGTATTTTCCACTTGGCAGGCAACATTCCAGCACATTTGCAGCTAGAAGTGAGTCTAGCCGAGGTATCTATCAGTCCAGGTGTATGTATTGATTACTTCTGGTGTAAGGGGAATATTTGGTATTGAGTAAACCCTATCTTGGTATCCATATAATTATTTTAAAAGTAAAAGAGATAAGCAGAAGAAGAAACGTCAGCATCCATGGCAGTCAAGCACATTACACTCTCTTCTGAGTAAGCAGTCTGTGCATCCAAGGGCAGATCCAATGCTGACTCAAATGGAAGCTCTGATGCTACAAGGATGGCCTATGGCAAACACCAAGCTGTGGCTTACCTGACCCTTATTTCTTTCCTTGAAATACTAGGCAGGAATTGCAACAGTTGTCCCAAAAACACAATATACACCTATTCCCTTTTTGTTTGAAAATGCAATCTGAAGTCCATTTTTTTCAGTATTTCAAATTTGAAACAGCTTTCTACAACCAGATTCACTAGAGCAGTGTCCTTTGTCTTGAAAATACTATCATGTGGGGATTTGCCTGCTCTCTGAAATTCCTAGGATTATTCTGCTATGGGTGTTACTATAAAATTCAGTGTTGAGGATTGTGTTCCATTGTCTTAATGACTTGCTTTTCATATTCTTCTGCACCTAATTAGATTCAGATCAAATGAAGTCATAAGTGCCTGGGGATAAAGAAAAACTCTTAAAGGGCAATTGGCTCAGTCAATGCAAGCCTCTACGGGGAGTTTGAAGCAGATGCAGTGATTAATTGCTTATTTGAACTTCTTGTGATGAACTGTTCTGACAGGACAGGTATTTTCATGCTGTCTGCCTCAATTGCAGAAGCTGTTTGTGTAAAAAAAGTGCGACATTGAAGAGATAATCATTTAATGTGCACATGGGGACTGTATCATCAAAATAACTATATGGAAGCTGTGAATATGTAATAATTAGTGTGGAGGGGCTAAGAGCACATTTCTAAGATCTAGGATATGCTGAATAATTGCTTCAAATGGGGTGATGTTAGTAATGGTATGACAAGTAATACATATTTAGCTGAAATACACTGACATCAGTAATATAGAAGTAACTCTTGGAAAATGTAAATTCTTCTGTATTATGGTGAAGTCTTGGATTAACATGCACTGAGCCAGCACAGCAATGGCTGGGAGCAAATGCAAGATCCATCATTGAGAATCCATGCCCTAGCACTGGTACCAGTTGCCTCCAATTCCTCATGGGAATGACAGGGTTAGAATAACCTAAAATTTCAGTCTGACCCTATTCTGCTCTGATTAGCCAGTGTTGAAAAGACACTTCATACCCTACAGGTTCCAATCAGTCTAACAATGCAAACTCTCAACTTCTGTTTAATTTATTAATTTGGGATCAAAACACCTTCAGCAAGAGAAGGGATTTCACAACTTTGGCTAAGGGAGTTAGGGGTGTTCAGCCTGGAGAAGAGGAGGCTCAGGGGTGACCTCTCTCTACAACTCCCTGAAAGGAGGTTGTAGCCAGGTAGATATCGGCCTCTTCTCTCAGGCAACCAATCAGGACGAGAGGACATAGTTTCAAGCTGCACCAGGGGAGGTTTTGGAAGAATTTCTTCACAGAAACAATGATTAAACACTGCAGTGGTCTGCCCGGGGAGGTGGTGGAATCACTGTCCCTAGAGGTGCTTAAGTAAAGACCGGATGTGGCACTTAGCGCCATGGTCTAGCTGACATGGTGGTATTCAGTTATAGGTTGGACTTGATGATCTCAGAAGTCTTTTCCAACCTAATTGATTCTGTGATTCAGTAACTTGGTCCCTTCCAGGCTGTAACTGTACATCATCTTCTGTGGTATAACTTTGACCTTCCACGTCTGTATTTTGGGTCATGTTCTTAAAGTACAGATTGTTTGGAGCTAAGCAACTACCAATCACCTTTGGAGTTTCTCTGGGCTCTTGTAGCTGACCTTTCCCCATCATCCCCCTTATGGTCTCAACCTTTTTACAGTCTGACTTACATACTGGCATTGGTTCCTTAACCTTTCCTTGTTTTCTTCATTGCTTTCTATTATCATTTTTCTTTGCCCTCCCTTTTCCCTGCTGTATGTACTCTGTGCAGACACATGCCCTCCCACCCTACATCGGGTTTTTTTCTATTTTTATCTCTGGGTTTTTTTTTTCTTTTTAACAAAACCCACACAGAGGCATGCACAATGCTCAAACTAGTAAGACTCCTGAAGCAAAAGAAAAAGAAACACATTGACACATTATGTTTTGGTCTTGCTTCCCTTTGTTCTTCCCATTATTTTGATTTTTGGCTTGATCTCTTATGAATAATCAGGCTATATAAATACTTTGCACTAGGAACTATATCTTTTATCAGTACCTAACACACTTTTGGATGCTATGTAAAAGCTACAATCTGTGGTTAAAAATATTTGCCTTAAGAACTCAGTGATACAGGTACTTAACATTCAGACTTGATTATCTTCCTTTCGTTAGGCACCTGGCTCTGAAATAACAAGAGCAATAGCAACATAAGGAATTAGTCAGCTTGTATCAGTCAAGGGACTGCACTTAGTCCATTTATATCTTGTTTATATGGAAAAAAAATCAAGATACCTTTACTGTGTCTCTATAACTTCTGTCTGGGAAAAGAATACTCCTACACCCAAGGTAATACACTTAATTTAAGGAGGAAAATGAACAAAGGATTGTAAGGTGCAAATAGTGCTCAAATTACATTCTATAACATGGTTCAGTGCTTTGAATTGTCCTGTTTTACGATAAGATGTTACTGCTATGCACACCAAGTGATAAGTTACAGGAGTGTCCCAGTCACCAGATCCCTTCCCAGACAATCCCATTACATTCACAGGGCTTGTGCTCCCTTTTACCATATCACCTGCTCAGCATGGGAGACACCAGCCTTGTCCACAACTCAGTGGTCAGCAAACTTGTCCAGGATGTTTATTAAGTGGGTCTGAGCCTGTGGCAGGCCTGAAAGACAAGTTTTTTGCCATGCTTGCCAGGGTGCTGAGACCACTCGAGTATTTGCAAGGCAGGAATGGTGTTACAGAGACAGGAATGAGGCTCAGAATTGTGCTGAGAGGAAAAACAGAGCTCATACAACTGCAGTTTCTAGTATATAGTAAAGAGAGGCAGAACTCAAAACATAAATTTCCCTCTGGGTTTTCATATGTTACCCACCTACCTTACACCAGCTTAATCTTGATTTCTATACCACTAGCCCTCCTTTATTGCACATAAAATTCAGTCAGGACTAAACACTGCCGAAAGAACCAGATACCTAAGTGGTAACGTGGCAAAATGAGAATCCTTGAAGCAGACCTACAACTTTGTAACTGGAACAATTAGGCAGTGCATTAGAAAATACAGAACGATGTCTTTGATTAGTTGTCAGCTACTAATGGCTTATTTGAATTATTTTTTAATTAAAAACATTAAGGTGCTAGAAGAAACAAACCTGATCTTTTCATTTTGTTTCATACTTTCAAGGTGTACGTTTTAAGAATGTTCAGTGCAAAATTAGCTTTAATGCATAACCTTTGCAGCATTATAAATAATGCTACCTCATTAAAAGTGAATAAGTCTGAAAAAAAACCTAGTATTGCACTCTTGCTCCTGGCAATGTTTTTGCATTTTATTCATCTGTTGTGATGAGCATAGACCTTCAGGTTATCATTTTGTTTCACTCTGGTCTTACATTTCACATTGCAGACAGGATCAAGTTTTAGCAAGCACTGAAGGGAATGCGGTTAAACTCCCTTTCACTATCTTTTCAATACAATTAAAAGTGTGAATGAACTTACAGCTCTGTCATTTTTTCTGATGCTAGACAACACAGCAAATCTAGGAAAAAGAACTGTCTCCTCCTCAGATATGAGGGGTTTGGATCTAAAATTGGGTCATGAAACTTTTCAATTAGGTTGATGCTCCACGAGCACTTCAGCACAGGACAGGTTAACCATGATACCAAATACCTGTCTCACAGCACCTCTCTCACTGTGTTGCTGTGGAGTGAATACACAGGGTCAGGGAACCCAGCTGATTAGAACCAAAGTAGAAACAAACAATCCAAATAATCAAACAAAACTCCATCTTTCTATGTTGTGCATCCCACTCATCCCCCCTCACACATATGCCACCACAACCCTACCACATAATCCCCCACCCCCAAGCAAAAAATGTGTACAAAATCCTAGTTAGTTTTAATCCGGTTCAACCATCACATAACAACATAGGAGAGGTTTCAATTTAGGCTCCTAAATGCATTTGTCTCCAGTGTTAAAATTTAAAGGTGAACCCCTCACAGGGTGTCTGACCCTCCACTACAATCAAGAGAGATGTAGGCAAGAATTCAGGGGGTTTCAGCTAATATCCCAGATGCCCAAGTTTATCTAAGGTACTTCCACAGAGCTGGCATGTCTCTTGCAAGGTCCAAGGGAGACCTATGCCCTTCCAGATGGGTAGCTGGACAGCAGGTCCAGCTGGACAGGGACATGCACAACACTAGATACTAATTTATGGTTAGCCAATTGAATATGAATGTAGACATTTAAAAAATCCACCTGAGTTACTCTCAAGCTGAACCCCGACCCTAAACTCACTTAAGCTAAAGCAGAAAGCCACTCACAAACATGGCCACCAGGGAGAAGGGCAGTGCAGGACATAGGTATAGCTCAAATGCAGTGGGAGTGAAAACCTTCTTTCTTACAGTGAAAATACTTTCTTTTGAATGGAAATCTCATTTGTGTACTAGAACATGGTTTTTATAATTACCATGTTATTAGTAGAAGCAACAGCAATAATCTTTTACTTTTGGAATAGAAGAGGCCATTAATTCCCCTTTACCCCTACAAAGGCCTCTCAGGAAAAAGGTCTAGCTCAAGGTACATCTTCTCTTGACCTGTAGTCTCTATCTGAAAGCATATTTAATTATCCTGTAATATTTTCTGTAATTAATTTGTATTCCTTTGTCCACAGGTTAGAGACTCTGACTCAAAGTGCTTCTGGACTCAGCCTGGGGTGAGAACAGCTGTAGGAGTGAAAGCTCCTCTGGACCCAGGCCCAGAGGAAAGCCAAAGCACAGAGGTCAAATTAAAACCTTTGGATAAGATGAGATACATGAAGTCACACCAAAGTGAAATAGAAATAAAGATTTTTAACTTTTAGTAGAAATATATTCTAAGTGCTTTAAACATTGAAAAGCTGCAGCAAAGAAATCTTAAACACAGTTTGTACTGCAGCAATGTTACCTTTTCACAGAATTTCTTTACTTTAGACAAAACATAGATAGAACTATATTGTTCACATTTTTTAGATAGAGCATTCACATAAACAATAGGAGCTGATAGAAACTATATACGCAAATTTGTGTAATACCTGTGTAATACTTGTGTAAGGTTTATGAATGTTAGAATTAGGCCAGAATAGGTTAAGAAAAGAAAAACTAGAATTGTGTGTTAATTTCATTGGTCAATTAACAAATACAATCCACACTTCTCTAAGAAAAAATCAGAATTAGAATTAGAATTAGAATTAGAATTAGAATTAGAAGCTGTTTTCTACTTGCTGTTTGCCTGCTGCTGCTGCTGTTGCTGCTTGGCCTTATCTTGTAACCCCTTTGAACTCTGCCTTCAGAAAAGTACAAGACTATGAAATAAAGAATTTTAGCAGGACAGCAGACTCCTCTGCTCTTTCACCCTCATCCAAAAAGGAGGGGTATCCCATCAAAAGCTCAACAGACAGCCCTGAAGGCTTAGGATCCACTTGGGCCATACTGTCTGGTGTGGAGTGAAATCTGATGAACAAGACAGTAATAAAGTTGAGGTGAAGTCCCCTCCAATTTAAAGTTCTAAAATAGCATAAGTTTAAATATGTGTGATCAAAAAGAAGAAAACTGTATTTCAAGAATAAAAACAGTTGCTGCAATCAAATAAGTGGATAATATGAACTGAACAAGAATGAGCAGTCTAATTCCCCTGAAATTCATAAGTTTAACCTCAATGCATTTTTCTGTTGATTTGGTCTGATTTCCTCACCAACTCTTCTGTAATATATGTGGACAATACCTTTGATATGAATATTTCACTTCTAATGAAAACTAGTTTTCATACATCTTCCTGCTTAGGTGGGATTTCTGAAAGCATCTCCCTACCATGGGGAAAGCAGAAAAAACTGTTCATTCTCTATTGCCATTTGGACCTTTCTTTCTCAGAGGATACTGCCTTTCCCTCTTATCATTCCTCAGAAGAGACACTAAAAAAGGCAAACTGGAAAAAAAAAAAACCCCAAAAAAAACCCTAAATAACATTTAGGGAACACAAAACTCTCCTTCAATATTACATTTACTGGTAAACCTCATTATTTAATTTTTACATTTATGAATATATACATAGAGCAGCATGTGACAGAAGAGAAACATCATAAAGAGAGATGATCATTACTTAGAGAGATTGATTCAGGAGTTAGGAACAGCCAGCCAATCTCAGCTGGCATGGGAAGAACTTCCTGGGAAAAGTTGTTCCAGCTCAGAAAGTCTATGACTCAGCTAAAACTAAACCTGGAAGCAAGGACTTGCCTTCAGGGACACCTCTAGCGTAGAACAAAAATTGGATGTAACTCCCTTTTTATTATTCTATTCTTCTTGACCCATTCATTTGGTATTTTCTCTGTAAAGAAAATTAGATTTACTTGTGTAATAAATACTTCCTTTTATATTTGAAAGTCCCTTTGGTCTTCTTTGGGAAAGTTCAAGTCAAGTTTCCACCCATATTTTGCTGTACCTACAGAAATTTGTTGAACCTGAAAAGTCTTACACGCAGGAAAAGCCCTAGGTTTATTTTAAAATAGGAAAAGAAAACTTGAAACTATGAACCTTAATGGTATGGAAGAGCTTCCAAGCCTAAGCATTAATACTCTGACAAGAGATTACAGAATTAAAACATGTTTTTAAGTCAATGCTCAATTTATTTCCTGGGAGCCCTTTATTTTCATGTCTAGAAGTGGACTTAGCTCATGATTTCTAATGTTAGTTTGACAGCACCCAGTGATTATGTTAAACTTGGCTTTAAAAGGACCACTTTTAAAATAAATCAAATACTTAGGGCATATGTGAAGACAGAATAGGATTTAAGGAAATCAATAATGAACACTTAAATGTTGCCAATCAGTCAGAAAACTCTTAAAAGGCCCTTATTCTTCAGATATTTTCTTTGCTTAGTTTGATTAGTCATGTTGAAAGTAACAGGACCTTTTGTGTGCATCAGTGTCTGAAAGACATGCTAATAAATTGGCAGGAGCTACCATATATCTATTCTTAGTTAAATGGGCTGAAAAACTCAGACTTTTCTTTGAATCCTTGACAGTTTAAAAATTTTTTTCTCTTTACAGGTAGCTCAGTTCTCTGCTAATTCAATTGCTTTGGTTGGTTGTCTCTGCCAAATGGAAAACAGCAGTTTTCCTTAATATGCAGCTTTTAAAATGTATTTCCCATGATTATCTGATGTATGGTATTCCCTCCTGCAGTATCTGCTTTGTAATTTGCAATGGATTTCTAGCTTCTTTAGAGTGATCTGCAATAGCAATCCATTAAAATATTTTTGATGAATCTCCATGAGTGTCTGATTTTATAGTAAGGCTATAGATGTTTGCAAAAAAAATGTATCTGACCATAATAAATTCTATATTACTTCTTTATTATATTATTTAACTCTATCTCTTATGGATAACTAATACCTGCAGCAGTTGCATGTCTTCCTCTAGGGACACTTTTTGAAAACCAATACATTGAAATATCACAAAGAGGAAAATGCATCAAAATATTCTAGATTTCTAACTATTAAAAATTCAGTAGTTTACAAAGACACTGTAATAAACTGGTTCTATTCCCAGATGAAAATCAAAGCAATATGTGTTAGGGAATCTAACAAAATTCCTGAGAGAAAGGGTTCAGCCTGACAATATCCAGCTACTTTACACCATCACTTATCTACATTTGGAGGAGCTTAACTTCATTGTATGCCTCACTATTTAGCATGAAATCTCTTAGACACTGTAATACCTGCTCCTGGAAGGGGAATGTTTATTTTACACCTGAGGCTTTACTGCCTGGTAGTTTGTTCATTCAAATAGGCAGCATTTAAGTCCTGACAGCAGCCTGGAAAGTTAGTTGTGCTCAAAGCTAAGAGCTGTCTTCTCCTGACCTGCTGCTGCTCTCTTCCTTTTCACCACCTATCTTTATCAAGATCACAGAATCATCAAGGCTGGAAGAGACCTTCAAGATCATCTAGTCCAACCATCAACCTGGCACCACCATAATCACCCCTAAACCATACTCCCAAGTGCCACATCCAGACATCTCTTGAACACTTACAGAGATGGTGACCCCACCACCTCTCTGGGCAATTTATTCCAAAGCCTAACCACTCTTTCAGTGAAAAGTTGTTTTCTAATATCTAATCTGAAACTTCCTTGGTGCAATTTAAGGCCATTTGTCTCAAATTTAAAGAGAACTGCTGATGGGTGGATACAAAACCAAGGCAGAAAATAAGGTTTGGCATGTTCCTGTAGGCACATGCCATAATCATGAGGTCAGATCCAGGCTTTCCTTTTCTTTTGCTCCCAGAAGCATAGTGCTCCGCCTTGACCAAGGGAGATGGGATGCCCTAATTTTTAGACCATGAAATACCATTAATTCAGGCATTCTTAGAGGATCCATACTTTTTAGACTGAGGAAGCACAGACCCATCACAGACTCATCCTGTCTTCTGAGCAGTTTTGCTAATAACTAGGCTATTACACTAAAGATAACTATCAGTGCTACCATAAAGCTCTGTTAAAGTTACCAGCCTCAAAAGAGCAGGGGTAGATTGCAACATGAGTGACAGATAACATCAGCAATATGAATTGTCCCTTAAAGTTGCCTACAGACTCAGAGAAAATCACTTTAATTAAGCATACAGCATTCAACCAGCATGGAATTCATGTAACTTTTTTAATGGCATGGATTCAGAACCTGGAGGAAGCAAGTTCCCATTTGGCCACAGAATAACAGAATTGACTAGAAAGAACTGAAATGCCTATTTTGCAATACACATCATGATCAAACTATTCTTGTGATTGTGAGAAATTAGGTAACTTATTCCATTGAAAAGATACTTTTTGGATACCTGTTGTTTTTGGCATCATTTTACCTTGATTTTCTACATCTTCTTGCCTTCCTTTCAATTAAGACAGAGAAGAAGAAAGCATCACAACTGCTGTGGTTTGGCTTAACTCCATGGCTAGTTGTAATCTAGAAGTTCTCTGCTGTTTGCCCTGCAAATGGTGGGTATCACTCTGATTAACATGCCACTAATCTCGTAGAAATGGAGCAGAAAAATTATGGGAAAATGCAAGAGAAGTTTACTCACTGGTGGATCCTTCTCATGTTTTTTTTTTCTTTTTCCTCTTTTTAATGTTCTTTGCTCATGTAAAGGTAATGGGAAAAATTGGTGCAGCTGTGCTTGGACTGTTGCTGGGACAATGTTAATTCTGTGAAAAGGAAACATGTTCTTTACAGATGCAAAAAGTTTGCTTGGGCTCTAGGGGAGAGACTGAGAGAGAGGTCTGTTACAGACTAAAAAATCTACTCAGGGAGCGTCCTGGACTGAAGATGGTCAGAGGCCAAGGATTCCAGGAGAAGGGTATAGTTCTGCCTTCTAATTAGGCAGAAGATTAGAAAAAATGTGGGTATCTCTAAGAAATACTCAGAATGCATTTACATAAAAATGTCAGTTAAACAAATTTTAACTCTAAAAAACTTACTAAGGAAGTCTTCCTCATCTCTGACTTTAACATTGTAATATATGCCTACATATCTGTAAATCAGATCCCTCCTAAAATATTTTCCCCTCAAAAGTTTCATGTATTACTTTTGCTTTCACCACAGAGATTTCAGAAGCTCAGTTATGTACTTACCATGTGAAACAATTAAGCAGTTATACATACAGTTATACAAGCATTATCAACTAAAGCTACTACATTCATTTTGTATACAACCCTTTCTCTAGCGTGTGAGTAGTCCAAATTGTAATGCTTTGCAAATGAATATGAATAGTCAGCAGTGAGACTGGGGTGTTACATCACACCCAGAGAACTATTATTTAGCATGTACATAATATTTTCATCCTCAAAGAGTTTCATGAGCAGCCACGCATTCATCTCCTAAAGATGCCTCAAGCAAAGCAGGTAAATATACCATATCTATTTCTAAACATGAAAGACCAAAAGACAGAAAGGGTAGGGAAGCTAAGTGACTCACCCAAAGGCAATCAATAACAGAAAGTCAGTATCAGAGACATAATTATAAGCCAAGCACACCTAATTATATCTAGAATACATTTAGAGGAGGAGCCGGAGGCCATGCAAGTCAGCATGCTTTTGTCAGCATTTCAAACATCAGGCTGTGGTCACCTTTGGAAAAAGCCAGAGAAAGAACTTCTGGATAATATTATCCCTTAGTGCAGCATGCCTGATCCAAACACCTCTATAAATTATTTCAGAAATGTTTTCACCACTCCTTGCTCTATAAAGAACATGCATATAATTATTCTGAGATATCTCAGCAACTTGGTCCTATCAGTGAGTGGGATTTGTTGACAAAATAAAAACTTCTGCTGTCAGCAGTATGGATTGATCAGATCAGTTAATATTGCGGAGCATGCTGGGCTGGACCTGGTAATTTCCTATCCTGAAAGCATAACGTGGGTGTGGATGCCACCTCTAGTGCTCATAATTCAACTATAAGACTCCACTTTCCCATCCCTGCTCCTTTTATCCCATCACTTTCATCATGTGGAATCTCTCTCAAAAGTGCAGTCTTTCTTTGAAGCTCACTCTTCCCTGCCCACCCCACAGAAAAAATACCCCTTTTGCTCATGACCTTATGAAATGTGGTTTTGACTGTTGCCTATTGACTGTTCCTCATGATGAGGGGATTCATCTTACTCTCTTAACACCATTCTCATCTCTTATCTCTAGTCCCCATTCACTTCATCACACAAAATTTTCGTAGGCGCTGTACATTTTTCACAGCCCTTCTGTACAGCAACACAGTTCTACCTCATGTCTCTCAAACTTCACTAGCCAATTTTTTAAACCTTTTCTATGCCTTCTATCTCCAATCACGTCTGTGCATTTACATCGCCTCTCTCTCCATTCTACACACAATTTTCTACAGAACAGCTAAAAAAATCTGTTTCTCCTTTCAGCCTCATTTGTTACACCCAAACCCTCTACATTCCAACAAAACTTCCATCTCAGTACTATTTCCCTGCTCACCAAAAGCTAAATACACACCAAGGATATTAGCATAATTGAGCAACTCAGATGACTGAAACCAAGTGAAGATTTGGGGTTTTGAAAAAGCCTTACCCTATTCTGTTTTGCCCAAACCTCAGCCCATCGTCCTTCACCCACACATGATCAACTCCTCAATGACTTAGATCCTTGGTTTTTACATATATTGAACAACATAAGCTGGACTGTTGATTCTATAGAGCAGAGTGCTTACCTTACTTATTTTTCTAGCACAGTGATTGGCCACACAAATAAGAGGTGCACCATTCTTTATAATTCTCTTCCTTTAAATTTATCATCCAAAGGTGGTAGAGTCCAGAGCACCCAGTGAACTGAGTGAAGGAAGGATCTCCTTGCCTTATGAACAAATATACAGAGCTTAGGCATCTCTTTTCTACAGGCAAGAAACACAAGGATTACTAAGGTGTTCCATCTTACTTATTCACATAAAAACATAATATTTCAGATTCTATTTCTTCTGTTTTTCTGTACTTGTAGTCAGCACATGTACAACAGTGCACAAATTTACAGTCAACCTGTAACCATTAGCAAGTCCATTTTGATTAATTTATACTGGGGAGTTTGTGGAAAAAATTACAAGGAAGAAGCAAGCTTAAATGGTTGAATTCTCTAGTCTTCAGAAGCAATCGGCTTTTGTTTGTTCTTCCTTTATTGTACATCTTCTCCTTTTTTAGTTAATGAAGAATAGTGCAGACTGGAAAGCTGAGCTTATCTTTGCTTTCAATGAAGAAACCTTGTCAGTAGAATTTGTTGATGACTGAAAAAAGTGAGCCCACAGAGACCAACTGGTGGGATTCTTTTCTGAGATGAATCTTTTCTGTTTGCAGATATTTGCAACAGTTAAAAGAATTCAGTACTGAGAGGCAGTCTGAATGGCTGAAAAACACTTTGCAATCCTTCAGAAATATACAGGAGACAGTATCTCTAGTATTGTAAATGAATGTATCACTCTCAACTTCAAAGGAACTAAGATGTTTCGCACCAGATGAAAACCCAATCCCATCGGAATTTCCTGTTGTGCCAGAGTTTGGTTGCTGTTGCATGTCTGGGTTCAGTTGATCTGGATCAAAAAGGTTCCTAGTCCCAGCTGCTTCTCACTGTATTCTCTGAAGGTTAACCCCCTCTTTCCCATGCTCTCCCTCTGATATGTGTACATAATTGTTCTCTAACCCAATTCAATCAAAATGAAACAGGTTAGGAAAAAACCTACTATTTAAAGTGTGTGAGCTAACCTGGATCATTTTGACTGAACTGGGTCAGGGAGTGATTATACGTGCCGTTCTACCAGCTGAGTAAAAAAGGAAGGGAGACAACCTATTTGCTTGGCTTAGTAACAGTCAAAACAAGCCATAGGACTGCAGCTTTGTGTGATTTATTTGTAGACTGCCTTTGGATGGTATAAACTGGCATGTGGTCTAAGAGATGTCTCACCGTGCACAGCAATCTTCCTTTTGATGTGGTTTCTGCATAACTGAAATGCTCCAACAAATCCTCTTGAAACCATAATGGGCAGGTCAAGTGAGCATTTCAAGTCTCCCAACATGCTGATGCCTTGGGAAGTTCTGCCATGCACGCTAAGTACTGGCAAAACCGTGCAACCAAAATGGACAGCGCTGAGGGAGATTCAGGGCAACAGCTAACATGTATGTCTTTTGAAACCAGCCTGATGGTTTCTTTCTGACAGATAGAGGCAGCCCCAGAGAAGAAAGGATTTGCTATCACTATCAACATGCAAATGTTACTGCACCCTGTCTAACAGATTTAAGCATTCTTCAAGTGAAGACATTTAATGTCGACATTTGGGCTTAACAGACTTTGTCAACAGCTCATTTTATGTAACAAGACTGTACTCTGCCTGACCTTTTGTTGAGCAAAAGGGGAAACCATAGCATACTCTGCATGGCCTTGGATGTGTGCTTTTTGGACACACAGAAAGTTCAGCCTTTCCAGTGCTGGGGCCAGTATTATTACTCTGAAGCCTATTCACTTCTTGGAAGAAAAACAAACAGAAAAATCTCAAATGTTTTAGCTTGTTTGTTCTGTTACACAGTAAAATTCTTCACTAGAACTCCTTTTTCTCAGTTCTACAGCTGCTGGCAGGAGTACAAGAGCACAGGAAACACTGTCCAAAATAAAATGACCCTCTAGGAATGATCCACGTAACAGCAAAATTCACCCCCGTGTCCCCACCTTTTTTATAGGCATTAAGTACTGGTAGGCTGTGCTAAGGTCTTCCTGGAGCCCTCTCTTCTTCAGGCTGAGCAACCCCAGTCGTTTCACCTTGTCTTCATAGGAGAGGTGCTCCAGCCCTCTGATCACCTTTGTGGCCTCCCCTGGACTCACTCTAACAGGTTCACATCCTTCTTACATTGCAGACCCCAGAGCTGAAGCATTACTGGAAGTGGGGTCTCACAAAAGTAGAGGACAAGGACAGGATCACCTTCCCCAACCTGCTGGTCATGCTGCCTTTGATGCAGCCTAGACTGCAGGTGTACATTGCTGCCATATGTCCAGCTCTTTATTCACCAGTATCCCCTAATCCTTCTCAGCAGAGTTTCTCTCAACCCTTTCACCCCCGCCACCTGTATCACCTGGGTTGCCTCAACCCAGGTGCAGGACCTTGCATTTGGCCTTGTTAAACCTCATGGAGTTCACAAGGGCCCACTTCTCGTGGTCTCAGGTGAATCAAGAGACTGAACTACAACATTTAATACTGATGCCCAGAAAATATTAGTAAATATTAAGGGCAGCTGTCAGTTAGTACTGTTTGAAAATCCTGTCTGAGAGCTGTGTTTCACAATACTCTCAAATTCAACACCTCTTCAGAAATGAGGGTTAACCCCAGTTGATGGTGATTTACATGGATACAGCTCTGCCAGAAGCAGACACGCTGCACGCTGTACCCACTCTGCAGTGGGTTGTTAATCTTTCCTGCAGGAAAAGGGTGGACAGCTGGAGGCAGTAACCTCTTTTGCCATTGTAGTTAAATCCATCAGAGACTGCGAATCAGAGCTCGTATTATTTTCCACGAGTGTTTTCCATTTATGCTCTGATGAAATAATGCATTCAACAGAAAACAAAATGAAGTGTTGAAACCATTAAATTCTTTAACAGTAGGAGACACTGCAAATTTTTGTCATTAATCTGCTATAATTAGGAATTACTCTTAATGTCTTTCATAGTAAATAATATTGAAATATTATTACTGAAAATGTCACCATGGCATGATATGGTGGGATGCACAATTTCATCTATACCCGATTTCGCATTCTTGATAGAGAATGATAGTGTGGTGGATTAATGTAGGAATAACACAAGCATAAACTTAAAGCAATATGATCTGAAATTAAAACTTAAAGAATTCTTGTGGGCTCTTTTCTGAAAAGAAACTTTTCAAAATATAGAAGGTGTGAGGGGAAGATCACCTGTTTAACCAATATAAAAACAAAGCCTGGCTTAACTCCAAATTGAAATGAAGTGAGATTTCAAAGCTAATCACAAACCAAAACTTTGGAGTTTCAGCTGCACTTGAAATCACAGAAGGAAAGTGATGGAAAATGTGATATGTTTAAATGGAAAGAGGATGTGGTTTCCAGGTTACCTGATTTTAGGCCCTACAAGCTGGACAGTCTTGTCTATCTCTATCACTACAAAAAATTTATTTAGACAGTCAAGAACACCAACACAATAAAGACGAGTAATATATAGAAGTTAAATATACATATATATTATGTTTATTGTCTGTAGGATAGACAGTAAAAGATCTCTTCTTTGCAGAGCAGAGTCTGTTATATTTAACAGGAAAATGCAAAGCCAATCCGGATTTGCACAGAGATTTTAAAAAAATTCTTTTTTTTTTAATCCAGTCTGAAGAGAATGCCAATCTCTCTCCCTAATATTTTTAATGATTTCCAAAAAAAAACCCCACCACACAGCACTTAAAAACAAAACTATGTCTCATTTTCTATATATAGGGCAGAATCGAAAAGCCAAGAAATCTGACTTTCCCTTCTTTTCCCTCACCAACAGAAGCTGCTGACTCCTTTTGGAGCCATGATATTCAAACTCCCTCCCATACCCACAAGGAACAGACAAAGGAGAGTTAGGGAAGGCACTGAGGTTTCCCTTCTTGCTGCTAAGTCTGCCTGTGGGTTACCAAGTGGAAGACTCTTTTCAGCTCTCTTTTATTACTGGGTAAAAGCACAAGTGGCAAGGTCTTGACAGACTGAAAGTTGTGATTTTAGTTTTCTCAGATGAAAATTATGATTATTGATGATTATGCAAAAGAATGAAATTTTTTTTACCCTATTTCTGTTTACCCTATTGCAACTGGTTTTACATATGTGTCACAAGAGATGGGACTAGTAAATGGTGTGAGGAGAGGAAACAATGTGAACACAATCTAATGGTTATTCGAAATTTTGCACATCTTGATAGTTCCTTTCAAGCTGATTTTTTAATAGCAAATTCAATTTTCTTCTTGCAGACAGAGTGGAAGTAGCATTAGGCATATGTTATCTTCCATTTTATTGCGAGATCTGTTTCATTCCACAAGAAAATAAGACCATTCACAACTAATTATCCTGTAAAATCACATTCAAGCACAGAACCTGGCAGCCACAGCAAAACTCTGGGAGATTGTTATTTGTCATTTTTGTTTATGGAAGCCTTTGGTCTTCTTGGCACTGTACAAAACTGAAAAAGCCAGAAACCTCTTTCCTATGGAGTCTACGACCTGTAGGTTATGCTGTGCAATTTAAGACCAGCCTGAGTCTAGAGTAGTGAAGAACTGAACCATGTCCTGGAGTGGGAGCATGCCAGCTACCTACTCTTCTTGCAAAGATAAAGTTTGCACATCTGGTATGCTAAGCCATCTTTGCTCTTTGCTTTGATGCAGTACTATCCCTAGGGATGCTGTAAAAATGTGTGATGCAGCAAACCTTTGAGTGAGAAGCAAAGCCACCCGAGGGACAGGTTTTGTGGGCAGTTGTCAAGAGCAGCAGACTGCTAGTCTTGCTAAATGGTCAAGATTTTGTCTACTGTGTGCAGGGCAGTCTAGGTCTGGTGCTGCTGGTACTATTGCTCAGAAAGGGGTCAAGGTGGGTGAAGTAATAGTTGCTGCGATGTGAAACAACTCCAGCGCAACACCTTTTTCCAAATCACTCATTCCAGCAGCAATGGTGGCCTGTCTCTGGCCTTCCACCTTCTGAACAATAAAACTTGTATTTTCCTAAGATGGCCAAGAAATGAAGAGTACTCTATATACCTCTACAATTTATGCAGTGCTGTGTAGACAGCTCCACACCAGGGTTAGATAAACAATTATATGTAAATAGTACAGTGCACTGTCTTGCAGAGATACTAACTTGGCTTCCAGAAGCATTAATTAATAGTTTTACACTGGGGCAAGTTGGGATGATGCATCATTCTGACACTGCTATAACCCTGGCAGTTTTTGAGTCAGTTCATCTGCGGACAGTTTGGATATGCTGCACTGCCTGATGTGGATTTATCCTTTGTGATCTCCCTGCCCTCACAGCCTCAGTACTCGAGTAACAACCCACCCCAGGCAGGTCCTGATTTTGCTAGAGCAGTCCAGACAACGAATATACTGAGTAAGCAGATGGTGTACTCAACTCAGAATGCTTTAGATGTCATTTTATGATTAAAAATTGTGTAGTGAGCATAATTCTTGCATCAGGCTACTCCAGGTAGGCATTTATAAAACCGAATATAAGGGGAAGATGTAACGCATGTGGGTGGTCATTAGCTATAGGTAACCTTGGAGAATATGGGAAGACAGACTGGGAGATCATGCGTCACTTAGAATTGGCATCAAACGGTGGAAGAGTAGGCAGTGATAAAGGATTTGCACACAGAATGAGGAGGCTGCTGAGTATTCAGAACAGGTTTGAATGTGAGCAGAAAGGCTCAAATTAGTTAGTGTAGGAATTTAGATCTTTCAAAGAGGGAGAGAGAAGATCTGCCCCTGATGAGACTGCTGCTATGACTTGTCCACTCTACCAGAGACCATTTGGCCACGCACTCGCTGGATTTGTTTGCTGAGAAGGTAGATGGCAGAAAAGAAGCCAAAATAATTTTGTGCATATTACTTTTCCCTAAAAGATAGAATGTTAAGTAATGTTTAATAGTTTTTTGACAAAAAATTCACGGAGAAAGAAGAAATAGTCTTGTTCTGCATATTTAGAATGTTTGTTTCCATTCTTCCAACTGGAGAAATAGAGGACTAAAGAGGGAAAGGAGGATTCATCACACTCATCCCATCCTTGTTGGCACAGATCACATTCCCAGCCATACAATGGGGAACTGCAGCAGCAGCACGTGTCCTCATTACTTCTTCCCCTCAACTTTCTGAAGCAAGACATCAGCCTCCTCTCCCAACCAAGAAGGAGAAGCTATCAGTCATCAATTTGAAGGGAAGAGTTGAAGTTACACTGTTACTGGTGTTTCAACTGCTGCGTGCTGACTGCACGGGAAACAGGTAGATTCTTCCCTATAGGAACAGAGTGAATGGGAAGATACCTACTTTTGTCATATCGAACTAGTCCCACCCATACAGCTGTCTATCCCGCACTACATATTGCGCAGAAAGAGCTGTTCGGCAGCTATCTAGTTCCTGTTTCACACAGAAGTCTATCAAGCTCAAAAACCCCACTGGTCTTTCAGGAGCTGTGTAATGGGAAACTGGATCAAGTAATGGTTCACACTACACACATGCGTATATGTGCTGATACATATCTTGCCCTATCCTCATGAAATTTTAGTTTATTTATAGGAAGTCATAGAAAATACAAACAACAAAGTCTGATGTTTCAGTCCCTGTGAGGACATGCCAGCTTTCTACACATGACAAGGTGTCATGACAAAGAGAAATTCTGTCTCAGTTCCTAGATTCTCCAGTGACTCAGATTATCTAAGCTGGAACCTCCAGGAGCTAAGCTTTTTCTGAAAGATTAAATTCAACCTAAAACTGACATAGCCTTAATCTCTGAGAAGTTCTCAAAATGTTCTTGGTCTTTATTTTCTCTGCTTTCAGAATGTTTTGATAAATGTCCTCTCATATAGGTGTCCTTCAGGATCCTCTCCACAGTGAGCACACCTAAAGTAGATATTATTAAAACAAATGCATAATTAGTATCATTTAATATGCCTTGGACTGCCCTATATAGATATATCTCATTTGTCAGGGACTCATCCACAGATGTTTTATATTTCCCTTGCCTTGAGAGCTTTCAAACCTACAGAGCTCAGTTCCAAGAAAAGGGCCATGAGACTACTAGCATCTTTCATCCTTTTTTATTTGAAGCCAGAGTATTAAAGAAAAAATATGTAAATTTCAGGATGAGAGAAGATAGGGAGTCAAATTCTGTACAGTTTGCTTCATAGCAAGAAATTCAATAAATCAAAGAAACAAACAAGATTATTTAAGGAATTTTGATGTTGAAAATTCATTAGTATATGTAAATATCATACTATCATTAATTATGTAACTGTCTCAGAGATGCTGGATTTTTCTTCATGTAATGAAATTCAATAAATCAGAGAAACAAACAAGATTATTTAAGGAATTTTGATGTTGAAAATTCATTAGTATATGTAAATATCATACTATCATTAATTATGTAACTGTCTCAGATGCTGTTTTAGAGCAGCGGAGATGCTGATTACTTTCACATATTTTTTCTCTTTCATATTCACTACAGAAATTATTATTAAATCGTATGCTGATGAATGAGCACAAAACTATTAATGGCACATAATTTGCAGTGTACATGTCCACTGGAGTATTCAGCAATCCGTGCAGATCTTATAGTATGCCCTATGTGCTTTGATTTTTCTCTGTTAGATGATTGAAAAATGTTCATTAAGAGATTTCTCTAATGAGATGTGTTCAAGCATAAAATAGGCCATTCCTTTTATAATTTAAGTGTGGTTTTTGGAATATAAATATCCTCCAATTCCCTATAGGTACCAACTTCAAATAGGGGTTTTGTCTTAACACAGATTGCAGGATCTTTGAAGGGTCTTTGAAGTTTATAATTGGGTCCAAGCTGAAATGTGATGTCATTCACTCAAACATTGGCATTTGCACTGCTTATGTTTAGTAGAGAACATACACTTTATTTTTTTGAGATATATGCCCAAAATTCTTTGCATAAATACTTAGGTAGAAAACTGAGAGAATATTCACATTACAAAGTCAGTACAACACCCCTGACCCTCTGATCAGTTAATCCTGGATCCCATTCATACTGTTACATCTGACTTACTCTTTTTAGTTTCCATTAAGTTATTAGAGAGAAAGCTTTTTTGTGCTTTAATTTATTGTTTTCATTTGCAAGGCACTGAGAATGCTTAAGCAGTGAAATAGTCAGCTTTTAAGAATGCACATAAAGGCCAAATATTATGAAAACCAAAATAGTGTTTTCTCATCCACACGGGTGAAAAGCACAGAGAGGCACTGCCCTCTGAAATAACAAATGTATCGCTGCTGTGCCTGTCCAAGGACTGTTAAAAGTAAGAGACTTTGTAACATGTCCTGAGAGTGTAACAGATCTGAACTTCTGGCCTCCTGGGGAGGTAAGCCTAGCTGAGGACATCACTTGTCAGAAGTGGCATTTCTAAGCTGGGTGAGCTCACTGTGATTTGTTGTCTCTTGCAGAGTTGAACAGTGGCAGACCAGGAGCATTCTGCTTCAGTGAAGTTAAATAGCTAGTTATGCGATGAAGTGAGGGTACTGAAGCTCCTTTCCTTTGCTATTTCCTTTTTAGTCATGTACAATTCATAGCTGATGCTAAATTGAAAACTCACTTCAAGCTCCACCAGATATTCAAGTAGACTTCAAGCTGTATTGTTGCACTCATCACTGCTTTGGCTTTGTCAAATAGACACAAAGGAGCCTTCACATGTTGGCAGATAAAACAAAACCCAGCCAAACAAAAGCCAGACACAAAGACTGGACTTTGGCACAGAAGTTTGGCAGATGTGACACCTGGTGATGGCACATTATAAGCAAAAAAACCCAAACCAGAACAAACAACATTTTGTAACCTGCTGTGCCTATCAGGGATAAGCACAGAATAAGGGTCCCACCAGAAACAGACTGTAATTTTGGAATGAGTGGAAGGTAGACACATTGTCCACTCCAGCTACCAAGACACCTAACAGAGCTAAAGAGAGTCTGGTTTCAGGATAAGGATTGCTTTTGAGGAACAAGTGCATAAGGGCTCCGCTCCCATAGGAGTACTCCGAGCATTAGGTTATAATTGCATTTCTTCATGCCTCATCTTCTTTTGGTTCTGTGGTCACTGGCCTCCAGGGGCACATTCTCAGCCTCCTCAAACATGGACGTATGAGTTCAAACTACTCTTCAGCTCAGAAGTCAGAGTAAGATTTCTTCCTTCTCAGGCAAGGTAGACTTTACGGTAAAGGATAAAACTGCTGTCACCAAGTTCAAGTGAGCAGTGATTCCAGGTAGCCATCCAAATGAGAAATAAAAAACCCCACACATTTCTGTAATACGTGCAAGGTACCAAGATGATTGAAGTCTAGTTGATCAAGATTGGTAACTTTCTTCTTTTTCTCAGCCAAAAGACTCTGGGGACACTGAATGTACTGTCACATCATAATTTAATCACTTCTTCCTTTTCCTTTCCTGAAATTCATTTTGGAGGATGTCATCTGTGCTAAATGCTACACAATCAAAACACCATTAGTTATACTGTCAAAATGAAATTCATTCAACTTCACAACCAAATGTAGGCAATTGTTCTTCAATGTCACTGGTGTGGTCAAAATACTTTTTCAATTAATTTTCACTACAGAAAAATTTCAGGGTTGGGACTGAGCAGTAATTTCTGCTCCTGTAAGTCACATTTGTTTTTTCATTGCTTCAGTTTATTGTAAAGGTTCAAAGACATAGTTTTCAAATGCTGTGAAGTGGCAGTCTGTTCACTTAGACATATGAACACATCAGGCAATTAGGCTAATCTCAACAGGCATAAATCATCTGTGCCTTTAAACCTGAAATCATGAAAGCTTGCTTCTTGGACCAGAATTCAGAGCGACAAAACAGCCATTTTCTGTGTGATAAACAGCTCGTTTCCTTTTGAAGACACTTCTGATGACTGCCTTCTATTTTTCTCACATCACTGAAAACATGCATGAATTCAGGGCTCCTAACTTAATAAAACTGACAGCTTTACAGGCTGACTAATCCACAGCCATTCCCAAGATAACCAGCAACTTTAAAGATGTACTTTGCTGCAGTAAATACCACAGTGACTGAACTTCTGCTTGTTCTTTAATTCTCATCACTCAGTCAGGGCTTTCCAGTTGCTGCTCATAGACCTGTGTGGTTTACCAACATCCACTATTCATTGTGAAAAATTCAGTGTACTTTAGCCATTGTTCATCCTGGAAGAGCTTTATGCTTTGAGAATGCTCCGTGAATAACCCACTTGGATCCAAGCCTTTCTATGGCTAAAAGATACTGGTTAAATGGGTACTTCTGACTGAAGAGACCTAAATATTTTTTGAGCTTTTCCAATGCTTGAGAAACCATGCTGCAAATAATTTTCTACAAATATTTGTCTGATAAAGAAACAATGGCATTCGGCAGCATTATCACATAAGCCTTATATCACAAGTGTTAGATGGAGGGATAAAACTGTGTAGTGTGATTGGACAAACATTCCAAAAAAGAAGCAGCAGCCTGTGTTTGAGGTCCCCTTTTAGCTGGTACACCTATGATCAGGAGAGATACAAACTCAAGTCACTACTAATCAGCCACTGTCAGTTTATATCTCAATGGAAAGAAGCACATGCAACAAGGTTAGAAGGATTCAGTCCTCCTCTAGTTATAAGGATTTTATATACATACCGTTGAACCGATGGCTTAAAGTTAATACATGAAGAGTAGGTAAAACCAACGTGTGAAAAGATGGCTGGGGAACCCATGGCTGGGATGGCTGGGGGTAAAATTAGAGGGAACTCAGATGTTATATTCAAGTCCTAACAGAAGTTATAAGGGTATGGAAATTCTAGGGTGAAATACACTTGCTGCTCCCTCAATGGAAAGCATTTGACATGCACCACAGTGATTCCCCACACAACCATGAGCACCTGCTGAGGGAGATGGAATGGAGTTGAGACAGTGTGGCCTGGCTCTGTTGAAATCCTTGTAGGGAGGGGAACTTTGCAGCTGAGAAACCACGTAACACCTGTCAGCCAGGGGAGAGAGGGGAAGATGTCCTGCTGCTGAGCCAACAGCTGTGGTGAAATTGTTCTCAAATGAACTTGGTTCATTAAATCCATTCCATAATGGTAATATGAACACACACCTCCATCCCAAAGTTACCTGACTCCAAAGTATGACCACCCCTCATGCACATGTACTCTATGTTCTTTTTGATTGTCTTTTTAAAAGTGAAGGGAGAGGATTTTGCACCAATCAATAACAAAGGTATGCATGACTAGAGTCACTCAAGCTCCACCTAAACATAAAGAAATACTATGAAAGTAAGTCAAGAATGGGGGAGAGGTCTTGGAAGACTCCATCATAACTGCTGGGATCAGTCAATGGGCTGAACCTGTCTTCCCCCATAGGGATGCCTATTGCATAATAACTATACTCTGTGTGTGCTGAATACTCTTACTGGGGATTGGAGCTTCTCTGTATATTGTTTTGAATACGTTTTTCACTGACAAAATCACAGACAATCCTCAAACCTTAACCTGTCACAATTTTATATTAATAAAGAGTGTTATTCCATAAATCGTTGGTGTGAGTCCTTCACAGGGGCTGGCAATTGCTGGCAGCAGAAAACATACTCAGTTAAAGAGGAAGACCTTCTGAGGGGTCATAAAGTGGGAAGACCCACTGAAGGGTCTTCCTCATGCTGTTGATGCGTTTCCCTGAATGAGTCAGTCAAGCCACCCTCTGATACAGCAGGACTGCTTAGTGAAGGGTCCCCATAATGGGACGCTGACAGAGTGGTCAGGCACAAGGGTCTTGGCTTTCCTGAGGCACTGACAGGCAAACCAAATATTAAGGGTCAAGGAAATCTCCCCTTTTCACATGACAGTTCTCCCTTTTGATAACTTCTGATACCATAGTGAAATACTGAATTACTAAGATTTCATGTCTCCATATTGGCTGAATAGGGTTTACATAGTTTCTGCCCCAAGCATGAGAATCTTATCCATATTTTGAGGCTTTCAAGTCTAGGTAATCTTACTCCAGCACTGTTTAAGTGTCTCTGGCACTGCTACACATTTTTTCATTCTCCTCAGAACTCAAAGTCAGTTCACAAGACAAGTGGTATGGGGTTGCATCTCCTAATGAATCAGAAGAATTTATTGCTTACTACAGGGAATGTATTTAGTGCTTTTTAGTGCCTAAAATCTGTCCAAGCTCTTCTGCTTAAGCCTATGACTTGACTGGCAAGACCGTCACTGTGCTAGTTACTCTTGTAAAGACAATTTTTTATCTGCGACTGACGAAAACAGTCACACAGAATCATGGAATGCTAAAAGTTGGACATAAATGTGGGACCACATTCATAAGTGTCCATGTCCTACACACCTAAATCAGGGACAAGAGAAGGTTCCTAAAGGTATATGAAGTCCAGTGTTGAATCAGGACATGGGAACTTCTCAGCCTCATGTAGGCGTGAAGAGCTGTTAAAGATGATGTGGTTGGTAAAGATCTTCCAGTGACAAATTCAGTAAGAGCAGGGCTTGGTAGAGTGAGTCCAAATTGGGAAGTAAAGAGATTTGAGGTAAAATAAGAGATTTTTCCGATCCAAACATGGGAGGAGTTTAATGGTTTGCATCTGTGTACACCAATTCTATGGGCAGGAGCAGACCACTTGGGAAAATGCACAAATTTGAATAGGGTATCAAGTAACTTCAGCTCCTGCAGGCTCTTTCCTTCTCACCAGCTGTGGAGAATTACCATCTGATGGGCAAATTGCACAGGGACTGTAGAGAGGCTTCAGCTGCAGTAAGCCACACACTCTCTCCATTGGATCTCACCAGTCACTGAGTCTATTGTTCCATGGAAGCTGGACAGGGTGCATTGTATTCCCCTGCTGCTGGATAATAAAGGTTTCTCTTGGGCTGACAGTGCAAAGGTAGCATATGTACTGCAGCTATGTGTTGCGTAAATGCTCTGTGATCTGAAATGACCTGGAAAATGCATTTTGCTTTTCAGATATGTTCTGGCATGCTCCAAAGCACATACAAACAGTCTCTCTTGCAAACTGGAAGGCGTTCTGCCACACCACTTCAAACAAGCTTATCAAAGAAATACCTGTGGTAGATAGGTCTCTGGGCAAAACACCCACAGCACAGAGAATTAAAGTAATGACCATCCTCTGCATTCCCATGTACTTTATACCATCTCGGAGTTCACAGTGTTTTAGGAATTCTGAGTTGTAACGCTCTAGCAAGACAGGGAAGTATTATTCTCTACTTTGATAGATGAAGAAGCTGAAGCTTGGACTGGCCCGATGACTCACCAGTGTACCTAGGAGTACAACACATCCCTAAAGTTAGTGAGACGAGTTACAAAGCTAGCCTAAAAAGAGTTTCATATACACATATAAGGTATATCCTGCCAGTCGCTTCCACCTGAAAGAACGTTTCTCCTTTTGCCCTTTTTATTGTTGTCATTCATCCAGTACTTTCTCTGTACTAATTGGTCAATCCAGACATTTGCCAATTTTGTCACACATAGTGTTTTTTACTTGAGAAATCCCAGTTGAATTCATAGCTGAATCTCATTGTAGATAGTCTTACAGAGGGCATCTCACAAATTCTTCTACTCTTCTACTGCAAGGAAGCCAAGTACACTAGGAAAACCTAGGTTTCTGGTTCTTTCATATTCTGTGTGGGATTCTCCCTGAATAGTCTACCAGTCCAACTGTTTTCAAAGAAATGCTGTGTTATGGATCTATTTTGCAGCTTCCTGAACACCTTTGTGGCTAAGCATAATACAAAACCTGTACCTTGATTCATTGAAATTTCCCATGGCAGTCCAGCTCTGAAAAAACGGTTTTTTAAAGGCTAATACAATACATTAAGTGTCCAAAGAGTTCAATGCTGTTGCCTTTGGATACCACATAATATGGTTATGAAAATATGAGAAAGATAGAGAACCAGAAATATTGGGCAGAGATGCACTAATTAGATCATTGCTTATTCAAGAGAAGAGATCTTTCATCTCCAGGGACTCAGGCAATTAGGTGAGGTCCATCACAGTACACCACAGGGGCAGCCAGCTGATACTAATGAGTTTTGTGCTGTAGTTGAGTAAACAACCGGTCATCACAGTCTCATTAAGGCTCTTCCATTTCCATGTTTTCTTCCCATTTGCTGGGCTCTGTGGTCTGGCAATGTGTTAAGGCCCTGTCATTACTTTGTGTCTGCATGTATTACTTCAGCTTGTTCTTCCTACTCTCTGTCCACACTGTTTTGTCTGCAGTGGACTGGCGCTGACCCTGCCCACTCAGCCCTCACCCCATCCATATCATTTTTTTCGTGTCCTAGTACAGCTTCCACTGGATGCTCTGATCTGCTTAGATATGTGCATCCTTCTTGAGGTTAATTTACCAGCAATGAAAACTCCATTTACAGAGAATAATTCTATCCATTCTGGTCAGGACAACAGTTGTCACAACTGGATGAGTTTTAGTCTATTTTATAGTTATAGTTTATAACAAAATAGCAATTTTTTAAGTTACCCTGACAGCACTTAGCTTCAAGCTATTCAAATACTGCAATATAACTAATTTTCATTATGCCTCTTGAACATCTTGATTTTTAAAATATATTAATTAATAATTTATCAATACATAAATAAAATTTTCTGCACACAAGAAATAACTAAAATCTGGCTATAAATCAGCTTTGACATTTGCATTCATAGAGATAGTAAAGACTGGCTTTAAAAGTAGATACACAACATAATTTGTGGTCTCTTGGCCAGACTGTTCTCCCAACAGTATATCAACTGTAACTTTATATTAGAGTCAATGAAAACAGACATGTGGTCGGAGAAGCTGTAAGAGGCCAGAACCTGAAAAGCAGAGCTTTTGGGTAGCAGTCAAAGGCCACTCAGAGACTGATTTCAGCCATTCTGCTGAAATCTAAGACCATGTCAAACTGGACACCATACAACTGGTGTCACTTGTATTTTATTTCCAAATAAACTAGACTACATTGATTACATACTTTAATTTCTTAATAAGAATATGACAACGTAGCTTCCGTAGAAAGATATTCCATCACTTAAACAGAGGTAGCTATTGTCATTTGAGATGCACTGGCTGCCAGCTGCTGCTCCAGGTAGGACTCCCACAGCTCTGTGTACAATTAACATTACATAGGCAAATAGATACAGTTACAAATATATGCATCAGATGCTTGTATTTAGGTGACTAAATCCCAGCAGCAGTGACTGTCAATAAGTGGGTTTAATGCCTAGATACATTTCAGCATCAGGATAACATCCTTATACTTCCCTTGCAATTAAAGATAAAAACAAATTTCATGGGTTTTGATCCTTGAACTTAACCCGTAACATCTTTCTTAAAACATATTTGCTCCACCTTCTGTATGTACTGCTCGCTCTGGTACTTCTTGAGCTGTAGTGCATAATATTACATCATTTCTAATAAAGAAAAAATTATTTTCACAAACAGGTATCTATAATATCTGTCTTTGTAGACTTCTTTTGTGATTGCTTACCTTAAAAAAAAAAAAATCCAAATTAACACACTTATTCCAAGAGGAAGGTATTTTGGAAGTAGTAATGCCAGGAAAATGTGCTCTCATTCTGTCTAAGATCTGTTCTTAGACTTAGACTGAATTCAGTTGTCCTGAAAAGATTTTTTTTTAATTATTTTTTATATAAATAGATCTATAGAGAGATATAGATGTGTATGTGCATCCTATATCAAACCAGGGTAATTTTAAGGTGCATGCAAAGCCTTAGCAATTTGCACTTAGTTATATGAAACAAGCTTTTTCTTGTCAAATTCTTTTCTTTCCCAACCTTTTCTTACTTGAAGTAACCTAGCCCTTTTCAAACAGAAGCCTGCCAGACCACAGACTTTGTTGTCACTGAGAGAACCCTGGGGTATCACTGAATAGGCACGAAGAACATAACAGTGCCCAAGAAGTAAAGTATGCTTTATTTAAGCATATTTAAGCAGCAGAACCTGTCTCATCTCTCAGCTTGAACATATTTCACAATAACTGCAGAAAAACTTGAAAGGGTGGGAAAAGAAAATACTGCCTGTTTTAATGCCCTCTGAAATGGTAATCTGCTATGAAATTAACATGAAGGTGAACAGAGATACTCACAAATTGCATGGTAAAAGTACTGAACCACCAAAGTTTTAAAAAAGAGGAGGTTTTGGATTATATGTATTTTTTTTTAATGAAAGATGGGCCTCATAAAGTGGAGCAAAATTATGAACTTTGAATGCAGATTAAGCTCGTCACTTAAGTTTCTGCTTTACCAGAAGCTTTTTAAATAATTGGAGAAGTCAGCCAGGGACTAAACCCATACGAGGCCTTTAAATTGACCCTGAGGCTTCTGTAACTGATGGATGTGTGCTGAGTGTTGATGCAGGTCTCATTGTGGCTGCAGATGCACAGAGATTCCCGTATCGCTCTCTCTCAAGAGATAGATCCTGGAGGATCAATTAAAACGTGCCTGGACTCAACTGACAAGTGAAACCCATTTTAAAGAGCTGAACTAGCTGATTTCTGGCATGGGAACTCCCAGTCGGCTGAACTCCTCTACACTTACAGTGTGTAACTACACACAGAGAAAGGGATGGATGACTGCATGGCTACATCACTGTCCTTGGCTCATTTATGTAAACACACCATCTCTACAGCAAAAAGTGTTATACTCAGTGCTACACTCATGAGCTAGGAGGTGTCTATGCCAGTTTTAATGGAGTACACATTGCAGTGTCAGAGTCAAGCTACTCTTCTGTAGATGACTGAGACCACCAATTAATTTTGCCCAGAGAACCAAAAAGCTGTTGTGACAAAGATATGCTTTTTCCTACTGAGCAGGGCTACCGCAAAAATCACTGACCTGGAAGTGAGATAGCCACATAGCTTTATTCATCCTTAGATAAATCATGCGGGTTTAATATATCTTTTCCTAAATAGTGACCAGAAGTTGACATTCAGTTTTTGAAAATTGTTAAATATAATGCCATTCTTATTTACACCAGTGTGAATAACACTGAAGAATCTGATCCACAAAGTAATGATAAATATTTTCTCTGACATGAACACAACACATTCTTATGTAACTTGAACTGATTTTTAGCTTTGTCTTCTCTTGTGTTTATTTCTTTTTGGGTTTTTTTTTCCTATAGCTTTAACATGAAAAAAAAAGGGAATTATGGTCAATATAGATATTCCTAAGAGGGAGAGAGAAATTTATTGTTGTGGGTCAGCTAGTACATAAAAAAGTGTTCTCTTTCTGTTCTTTGTGTTTTGGATATTTTTGGGTTTACCTGTGGTTTAAAAATGAACTCTTTTTTCTTCAGTGGAAAAGGTCATTGTTCTCCTGTAATTTTCATGCCACATTTATGAAGCACATCCATTTTCTTATATCCAGTCACCCTTAACCCAAGCACCAAAAATTTAAAATACAGCACTGCCTTGTGCTTATGGGGAAGTCAACAAGAAACAATCCAACTACACTCTGAGAATAGCAATGCTACAATGGCAAGAAACTTACATATTAATTACAATAAATGTATTCAAGAAGGACATTTAGATTCTTTAGCTTATATAAAGGAAAATACTTATCCAATTACAGTTAAGATACTGTTACAATCATGCGGCTCCCTTAAGAGCCTTGTTTGGCATGCAGTGTCTAAATAGACATAGTAACTTTCTATTGAATAGCACTCTAAGATGACACATGGAATAAAATAAAACCCCACTGTCTTTATCATAGAAAAAGACCTACAAAGAAAAAAGACATTTTACAGTGAATATTGCACCTATAAACATTCTTTAAAATGCCACTATTTCTCTAGCTATGCCTAAGTTTCCAAAGTGATTTACATGTTAACCTCACTCCTAATTGTTTATAATATTCTGAAAGATTCTATTTTCAGACTCAATACCTCTGTGTTTTGCCTTAAGTAAATAATACAAGGTTTGCCTTCTTTACGATCTGTTTTCATTGTAATACTTATGTCTCCAAGTTAATTTTTTCTCTTTTCTGACTTGAGCTGAAGTGAGTGTTAGTACTATGACCTAGAATTATATTCAGCAACAAATCTTTGTGCAGCAAAACTGTAAATATGTGCACTGACCTTTAAAGATCATGCCAGTGAATTTTAAACACACCTACAACGTTCTGTAAGCCACAAATGAAGAGCAGCTTTTTTGAAAAACTGTGTGCAGTGATGGGTGTGCTTCCTCTGTGAAGGCAAAGCCTCTAACTCCAAATATTGTTACAACTGTCAAGGTGAAAAATAATGGTTTTATATATACAGAAGGGACTACTTTCTGTATTTCAGGGTTATTACTCTATCTCCCGTTCCGGTGTCGGAACCTGCATCTTCTTGGTCACGTTCTTGGGCCCTGAGGGCAAATTGCACCATACAGATCATATCTGTACAGTCAAATTATATTTCAATTACTCACCTCTGTGTCTTTATCTTCTAATATGTCTTTCCAGAAAGCAGATTTATCTAGATATGTCTGTGTTCAGAGTTAACTCGTGCTTTGAAAGAGAGTGTAGACCTTCAGAGATGGATGTGACACTTCTTCCCTGCACGTCTTGGGTACAAGAGAAAAAGATTGTGTAATAGCTCACACCAGCTCCACTTTCCTGTTTGACTCAGCCCGCATATTTTCTGGAGCAAGGATTAAGGTCCTGAATCATCTTTTACCCCCCACTCTCAGACCTGATTAAATCTTCTGTTATACCAAAAGAATAGCACTGAAGAACATTTGAATCAATTTCTTTCCCTTTTTCATCTTTTTTGCCAACTGTTAATTATCAATGATGTTAAAAATAACTAATCATCAGTATGCAGTAAGTAATGCAATGACATTTAAATGTGATTCTGAAAGGCCATGAAGTAAATTACTTTTGATTGTTACCATGATATAGTTATGTTCTCATGTAATGTGATTTTTATAATGGGAAATAAAAAGCATTTTCTATAAAATATAACAATTGCCGCCACTAGAATTAATGTCCAAACCTACATAGACTTACCTCTAGTGGTAGGAGGAAAACAAAACCTTCTTCCCTAGAGTCTCTAATGGAGGTCTGATTCTGAAATTTTTACATCAGTATCAATCACCTTACACAACATATTTTCTGGTTTTATTCTTCCCTGATTGCAATTCTGGATAAGTGAGAACAGTTTGGCGTTGTTCTCATAAACCAGATTTTATATTTTTCTGCCCAGATAACTCAGGAGTCCTCAGGTATCAAAGTCTACCAACATATTTTCATGGCTCAGTGTGGAATGTTGCCATCACACAACAATTCCTTTAATTAGATAACATATCAGTGTTAAACATAAGTCATGAATGCTCTTAAGCTTTCTTGGTATGAAGAGAATGAAGCATTTTGCTATTCCTATCCAAGACTCCCACTCTGGGTTTATTCTTGAGCACACCGCAATAACTGAAAGTAAGCAGATACAAGACTTTACAGTGTTCCCAAAAAATACATATATATTCCATGTATCGCAAACATACACAGATCTAGAAAAAATAATAACACATCTGTCAGAATTCCCCCACCTGGGTTGCCTTCTCTTCAACACTCATTCAATATGCTTCAGTGTCCTCTGAGAAACCCAGGATCTTTCATGATTAATGTGCAACCTCCCACCACACTCGTGGCCTCTTTTTTACTCTCAAGCAAGGAATTGTATTTCTTCTCTGGATTCTCTCACCTCCTGTGACTAACTGCATGAGTGTAGTTTCGTGATGTGATATAAACTTTGGGGATTGAAAATTTGCTAGTGGCAAACCCACCTGAGGCATATCTGGCTCCACTATCAGGGGTTTTACAAAAGCATCTTATGGATCACTTCAGTGGGAGCTGCAAAACCTGAAACAGAGAAAGAAATTAAATACATGTAGTTCATGCTGCATGAGAATGATTTTGGATATAACAGTAGATATAAATTTGTGTTGTAAGAATTCATGTCCCTTCCCTGCTGTCCAGCATTCCTGTCAGTGCTAGTTCTGCTTTTGTTCACCGCTTTTCACTTATGGTAGTTTTCAGTGGCAGCTGTTCTGCCCTTGGAGAAATCCAGCAGTCTCAGATGATGGTTTGCTGCAGTACAGTTGGAGATAATATATTTTTCTCTTTAATTCATCTATCTCAGGCCAAAGAGTTTCCTTTTACCTATATCACCAACCCGTTGGATACTGTTCTGTTACATAAGCAGAAAAAACCCCATATTCAAGCCAAGGTTCAGTCTGGACATGGCACAAATGGGTAGTCCCAAATTCACATCAGTGTCATAATCTGCATTTAGACATATTCCTCAGGTTCTTATGTGTGGATTAGCATATGATTATAGTTTTTAGACGCCTTAACACAGTAGTTTCTTCTGAATAATTAAATACAAGGTGTTTTCGTTACAATAAACACAGACAGTGATTGTTTTCCTATTTATCGCAAGATTTAGCACAAGACCTCTTGATAACCACATTCCATTTATTGCTTTGAGAAACAGTAAGGAAGTGTAACCCTGTTACATTCTTTTTCCAAAAGTTTTCATAATACACCAACATTCATATTAACACCTTTGCTATCAACCACCACTATATGCTTTTTCATACATATAAGCCTTTTCTGTCTGTTTCTGTGATAGATAACCCTTTCATTTAAGAAATTAATAATGTGAAATTCTTCACTGGTTTTAGAATATCTGTTAAAAATTAATTTGCTTTTGCAGATGATAGTGGTCATTTATTTCTTTCACCTGGGACTGGTGAATACTTAAATATATTTCAAATTCCCAAAATGTGTACCCTTTCTCCTATTTAGGTTAATGAGCTAAATATTTTTTGCCTTTTTCTTTAATATTTTCACATAGTAAGAGATCAGTTAAGGTTGGAAAAGGTGTCTGGAAGTCATCTGATCCAACCTCCCTGCTCAAGCAGGGTCACCTGGAGAAGGCTGCCCAGGACTGTGTCCAGATTGCTTTTGAATACCTCCAAGGAGGGAGATTCCACAACCACTCTGAGCATCCTGTGCCCAGCACTCAGTCATGGAGTACTGGATGCCCAGGTGCTTTTTTGCAAAGTTGCTTTCCAGTCAGGGCCTCCAGCACATGCTGGTGCCTGAGTTTATTCTGAGGGAACTGAGACTCCGCTGCCCATGTGTCTAGATTAGGTCACAGGTAGCTATGCACATGTGGCTGTGAGTTTCTAACTCATTATAGATTCATTTGCCAAATATGGAAATCTTTTTCAATTTTTTCATTTCATTTTACCACAGTTTAAAAATTTGCTGCTATCAGAAAACAAAAATTAGAATTATCACCTTTGCCACCATTTTGTATCAAACTGTTTGCTAAATTATAATTACTTCACATATAGACATCAAATTCTTCACAGGTATTATAGCATTATAGTTGAATTGCTCAGGAAGTCATCTGGGAGGAATGGGAAAAATCATAAAAACAACAGGGTTTCATGTACTTCCATTTATACATCAAAAATCATCAGCTTCCCTTTCAGAAAATACGAGTTGACTTCTTCTTATTGGCTTCTATTGATGTTACTAAAAAAAGAAAAATATAGTGGGTATTTTTAAGGGGTTTTTTTTTATGTTCTTACTTAATCTTCCACATTGTTATATTCTACTTCCAAACTGGTTAAGAGCAGAAGATATGCCCATACTAAGGAAATACAATCTCATTGGCAGGAAGGACTTACAGCATCCTCTGTGGTAGTTTTATACTAAAAGGTAATTAGAGACAGGCTGAAAACTGTCATTTAACATCTATTTTTTTTTTAGCAAACATGCCTATTCTGTGTGATGAAAGGCAGTCCAGCTATTAGAAACACAATACAAAAATAGGTCAGTGGTGGATTACTGTGATGCTGTGGAGAGCACGGGTTTGAAAAAATCAGGCTTTATGGGTCCTTTGAGAAGGTAGCATGAGAGTGATTTTCTGAGCCAAACCGGACACACAGATTTTCTCAGATCAGTGTTTTATAGTAAACATACCCCAGAAACAGCAGCAATTGATCTGAGTGACTAAAGTCCACATGAATGTAATGTACTGACAGCTTCTTTCACTGTTGTCTTTCACTGGTTTTGGCTGAATCCAGGTGCAAGAACTGAACAAAGATGCACATGCACTATTCTGCATATTCATTAAAAATGTCAGATTGAAGATGCTTTGCCTAATTTTTCTTTTATTTATTTCCCATAGGATACAGTTTCCAACAAGAATGACCAGTTAAACTATGGATTTCTAATGAAGAATTAGCAAATACATGTATGTTTTCCTCCTTGTGAAAAAAGCTATTTCTATGTTTTACTCATTCAGCTTGGGCAAGAAAAGAACATCACGTGATAAGCATGTTCTAGCACTGTTCAGATTTAGCATATTCCTGCCAGCAGTCTACATATAAAAATTATTCACAAGAAGTATCTGATGAATAAATTTGAATTGCAAAAACCTTTCATTTTGAAATTTAAAATAGAAAAAAGGCTCATAAATCATTTTTGGGTGATTTGACTATAAGAAAAAGCTAAAATAACCAAATTATTAACTGAGGAATACCTCCTCAGCTTTATCTGAGTGTACCTGATAAAGGTACACATTTTTAAAAGTAATTCTCAATAGGACTGCAGTTCACTTTTTGTAGATTTCACAGACTGTCACTGGAAAAAATCTGTATTTGCAGATAGTCAAATGATGACATTCATTGGTTTCCCAACAAATTACAAGTGTGTAAATAAAACTAAAGTCTTGTTGAGCTGTTTTAGGTACTTGCATCTTAACTATGAGGATGACCCCTTTATAGAAGTCAATGTCTGTATTAAAAGGTAAAGAATTACTTATAAGACCTGTTGGGAGGACAGGGTTAAAATCAGAAGATTTGGTGAGGAAGAGGGAAAAGTTTTGCTCAAAGTGCCATTGCAGCTGGGAATTCTAAAAATGTTGGTATGGGGAAAGTGCATTTTTTTAATGCCTCCTCTTTGGAGGGGAAAAACTCCTGCGGAGAGATAACACAGCTCACAAAACATGTGTGAAGCCTTTTGCTGTGGTGAGGTGGCAGCGAGCCCTCCCTGCTGCCTGCTAGGATGGACTGAGGGGAACAGAGGCAGTGTACCCCCGTGGGGTTCTGCCACCTGGCATTTCTAGCAAGGTAATGAAATAAATCTACTCTCTGCATTTTGGCTGGGGTTTGACGGTTGCCCTCGCTTACCTGTATGTGTCAATTCACACAAGATCTTTTCCTGCAAGACAGTTGTTTTTTTTCTGTAAGCCCAGGCAGGCTATACTGATAAACAGCACACCCATAACTTGCCCGTGCAACTTTCTTGTTTTGCTTCTATAGGATGATCAGCAGGTTTTCCTGGGTTGGGCTGGTTGTGTTTCAGCCTGCCCTGTATAAAGAGTTGATTTCTGGCTTACATAATGTGCTTGAGTGGTTCTTTTTCTCCAACATGCAAATCTTGCAATACCACATGATAAACCAGCTGATCAAAATTAGTATTTCATATCACAACTTCTATGGTGTGACATGTTACAGCTGTGGTACTTTTATGAATTATTTGAAACACTTTACTAGTCACTATGAAAGAAAATATATTTCTTCTTTGAAAACTGTACCACTTGCACCTGGGATAGAGTTCATTTTTTTCTAGTAGCTGGTGCAATGCTGTGTTTTGGATTTTGTATGAGAATAATGTTAATAACACACTGATGTTATTAACATCAGTGTTAAATGATTATCCTAAATACAGTTTCCTGTGCTCTGCCAGTGAGGAGCTGCACAAGAAGCTGGGACGGAGCACAGCCAGGACAGCTGACCGGAAATGGCCAAAGAGATATTCCACACTATAAAACATAATGTCCAGTATATAAATTGGGGGGAGTGGGCCAGGACCCACAATTTTTCCTTTTTTACTTATCCTCCTTCCCACTGGGGGAGGACAGGGTAGAGAACAAACTGGTATTCACTCACCAGCTGGGGTTAAACCATGACAAAAACCTCACTTTTCTTACTTCTGTGGAATTCATGGATAATTATTCCAACCAGTGACAATTCATCTCTTCCTTTGTAGAAATATCTCTCAAATCTTTCCAGAATCTGATCATATTTCAGTGCAGTGACTGTCTTGCGTATTGCTCTCCTTTCCCCCAATAATATGGCTTTGCTGTAAAATTTCAGCAATGTCTGACACTGAATGCAGGTAATACTAAAAAAGCATTTAAGTAGTGCTAGCTCCTGTCGCCCTGATTTCTGCAGTTCTTAGATGTTTTTAGTCTGTGATAGAAGTTCTCAGGCACTTTTTGCGTGAGAACTTCTATCACAGAATTAAAAACATCTAGGAACTGCAGAAATCAGGGCGACAAGCTCCCTTTTCAAGTTTTTCAGAGCAGGAAAAAAAAAGTCATTAACTCACATGAGCAGTCCCACAGAAATGTATTTTCATTTTCAGTATTCAGAAAAAATTCCAGTAATATACTTTGCTCTATGCATGCACACTTAGGAACGTTTCCACAGTCAGGAAAGAAGTGACACCAGTGTAAACTCTCTGGCCCAAGCATTCAATATATTCTCTTAGCTGAGGCCTTGTTATTTTTTCACAGTGTCTCTCAGCATTCATGTAGGATTATTTGACTCGATTATTTGAAAGCTTCCAAGAAAAAATTGAGAGCTAATTTCCTTAATTTCGTATATTTAAATATTATACATGCAGTGAGTATAGCACATGTAGAGCACACATGTAGACATCATAAGTTATGAATGAATGAATCCCACCTGTAATATTTAAATATTAAATACCACAAAAATCACAAAAATAAATATTTTAAATTAATATTTTAAATATGTGCTATAAACACATTTAGACATGTAAACCAAATTTCTCTATAGAGACCATTAAATGAGTCTAGACAGGACTCCAGCTGTTGAATACTTGTGCAACTGACATCTTAGAACAGTTTGTTGTCAATACAGAAATACACTATCTGTCTTAATGGTGCCTATTTCACTCTATTCCTCTTTAAAAATGTGATAACTTGCTTCTGAAAATAAAGATTTGTCTCCATTAATTAGAAACTGTAGAGCCATGTGATTTGGTGGAATTACTTTCCCTCTTTCCATTCTGGGTAAGAGTAAAGATTCCAACACTATAAAACATAAATGCTACAGCAAGTAGGTTAGAGGAATTCTCTGGTTATAGGAGTTCAACTAACAGTTTTCTTAAATTAATTTTCAAAGCTTTTCAACAACCACTGCTGGCTTGTAAATTCTTATTTACCCTGCATTAAAACCTGCAGTACATGTAGACACTCTAATATACTCAGCTTACGTCCCTTCTCAGCTGAATGAGGCTCTTGCCAGCAATTTTGGTGGAGTCATCCTTCTTTCAGGCCAGTGAATAGAAATCAAGCCTTTGCATGCAGGATATGTGAACAAAAATCCATACATGAGTGAAGAGGGCAATGCATTAAGCTGATAGCTTTCTAGTACTTTTGCTTTCCCATTGATTGCAGTGACAGCAAAGCAGATGGACATCTTGTTCAGGTACGCTTGCTGCGAGGCTGGAAAGCTCTGGGGTGAGTAGAAATGGAGCTCTGGTACATGATCTGGCCCAGCTATTTCCTCCTACAAACTAGAGTTACAGTCCTCAGTATAGAGATTTATAAAAAAAAATTTTATTTTGGTGCTTTATCATAATTACCTGAGTTTAGAATTACACACTAGGGTAATTTTCTTACCCATATTGATAAAGGATTTTCCCAGTTCCCAGGTATTCTTCTAACTAAAGATCCTTTTTTCCCTCCCTCAGTGTCCCTGCCCTGTTGTTTATTTTAATATAAAATGACAGTAAAATATTCCTTTTGTAAACAGGCATCTCTAGCATGTATATTATTTATCTTTTTATAGTTGGATTTCTTTACTTGCACTAAAATTTGCTAAAAATAATACAAGCATTCATCTTATCAGCATCTTTATACTCAAAGCTTTTTAGAGAGGCAAGGACCTTTTCATGTCATTGCTTAGCACTTCTGCTTACCGACCTCTTACCTGAAGCCTCCACTTAACTTCAAGCTATGAAACATGCTTTGGGAAATTCTAGTGCCTTCAATAAACTTTTACCTTTACAGAGCATCTGAAATAGGACATGTGAATTACTTTCTAAAGGTCTGTTTCCAAAGAATCTACTTTTTGTACAGTACCTAAAACAGCATCTATTTTTAACACTAAAGTTACCTGCTACACAGCTAACTCCCAGGCTCTTCAGGAAATCAAATTTGTTATCAATAAACAGATTTAGGATGCCAAATTTGGCAGAGGGCAGTTTTAGCCCACCAAAACAGTTTCTCAACCCAACCAAATTCTAATCTTGGTGGTGGGGGAGGGGGGTAGCAGTTTTCCCTGAAATCACTCACCAAGATGACCAGTGAGCCACCAGGCTCACTTAATGCAGTTTTGGTGCATATCCATGAGACAATTTAATAGTTTTTCCAGCACAGAAAGGGAAATACCACAAACATTTGCAGAAAGCCAGAGGCTATGTGGCTTTTGGAGTAGCAGGGAGAAGTTTAATAGACTGGGAGCTGGCTGTAGAAAGAGAGATTGGTTCTTGGATATTGGGATGAAAGGCTCAGAGCTGGCACGAGAAACTATATGTTTCTGGCAAAGGGGTCTATAACAGCCATGAAAGAGCCGTGTGGGTGGCCCAGTAAAAAGGGGGGCTACAGCTGTGTCTGAAGGAGACTGGCAGAAGACAGTTCCTGGCTGTTAAATTTGCCAGCCTGTGTATGCTTGCAGCAAAGCAATGACCTGCAGGGAGTTGTCTGGACAAAGTCCATGTCTATACCCAGCGGGCACTGGGATGTCTTTAGGGCTGAATCAAGCACGATGATCTTCCATTGGTTGCTGGCCATTTGTGTACACAGAACATGAAAAGAATTTTCCTCAGATACAAAAGTTGTGAAAGGGCACCTTAATTACAACGTGATCAAGTGAACACTGAGAATTCTTCAGAAATGTTTATCTAAACACACCTGTAATCCTCTAGGTATTAAAATTGCACAACGACCATACACTATCTTTTCTAATTCTTTACTCAACTTAAAATTCTTAAGTATTTCCAAAAAAAAGGGGGGGAAAAGAGTAAGTTAATCTATTTAATTTTTGCCCTACCCTCTCATGACTTGGAGTGCAAAACAGAATTATTCTGCTAAAAAACAAATCAACACAAATGATTGTAAGGCTTTTCATGTCCTTCCTCCCTTGTTTAGTTTGCTTATATGTATGCTAAATATAACCATATCTTTCCAAACTTTTTATGGGTCCTATTTTATAAAATTCTTTTTTTCCTGGCTCTCTCTAGATTTTCTTCAACTCCATCTTTCTTAAAATATGATGGCCCACCTAAATATCATACTCCAGGTAAGTCCTCACCAGTGGCAGACACAGCAGAACAGTGACCTTCTTGGCAACACAAGATGACATGTCTTTTTACAACAGCATGATACAGTTGATCCAGAATTAGCCCATTAAGCCTTCTAACTGCTAGGCCCTTACTGTTATTGCTGCCAATCAGTTAATGCTCTTTTCTGCATGAAAATTCTGCAAGCAATATATTGAATTTCATATTTTTTTAAATTCTCTTTTTTATATCAAATGATTCTTCAGCTGATCAAGATCATATCCAGTGAACCTTGCCTACCATCTTCACTCATTCCATTTTTAATGAAAGTTCTTTCCAAACTATCTAAAAATTATTCATCCAAGCTATTAAAAAATACTGAAGAATACTAAGCATAGGACAGAGCCCTAGGGAGTGTGACATAATAAGAAATGGTTGACAAATAGCTCTAGAGCAGATGTGCGCTTTTAGCTGTGAACCTGCCAAAACCATCATGTATACATGACTTCCTTCAGAGAAAGTGCCATATGGAAAGATCTCAAAAGCCAAAAGTCAAGATATATCCTGCTGTTGCCCCTTTTTCTGTATGTAACATGATTTTCTCTGGAGAAGAAAGAAACTGCAGTGGACTAATGTTTAATTATTAAAAAAATCAGTTGTCTTTTTCCTCATTTCACCGTTATCCTTTAAATACTCAAAAACTGCCTTTAATCATTTGGTTCTGATTCTTTCAGGCTATCAAAATAGTGTGTTTTTATAATTCTACCATTCTACCCTTTTCAAAATTGGAAATATCTTTGGCATCAGGTTTCCGTGGATGCCATGATTTCTGGAAGAAAATCACTGCAGGTTTGGGAGTCGCTAAAATACACTTCATCAGGAACCCCCAAATTTGAGAATAAATAAATAATTTTCAAAGCTTTTCGAGCCTAGATTTTTACATCTGTTTTTCATTTTAATTATTTTAACCATATAGAAGAACTAATTTTTTGCGATACTTGAAATAAACTTTTAATTTCTCTACTCATTACTTCCTTCCCTTCCCTGGTAAGTACACAGCTCATTCTTTCATTTTCCTTTCACTTACTCCTAAGATATAATTAGAAGGTTTTCTTGTCTGTTTTCTCATGTTAGTCACCTAAAGTTTAGCATTCCATTGTATGCTCTGAATCAGTTGGTTTTTTAACAACAATTTTTAACAGTAATTTTGTGTCTCAACTAGCTCAGTCTCCTGGCTCAATTGCATCATTACAGCTTGCTTCTACTTTAATCCACCCCCATGGACTTTCAGCAGATTGGCCTTTGGCTTCTTGGAAGCCAACACGTTAACCCTATTCATTTTTGATATATCACATTGTTATATATTATGTGTTTTCAGACTTTACTATTTAGCCTGTTGCTCAGATATTTAAATGAGGGAGGTCAGGAGAACAGGAGATTCTTGTGTCTTAAGAAGGTGGTCTCGTAGATTATGGTGATTAATCATCATAGAAATCATAATAAAAATTAAAATCAAAAATGTGTACTGCTTTGCAACTTGCTCCTTACATGAAAAGAGAAATTATCTTGTACATCTCTTGGCACACGCTGGAGAATTACTTTCATTGTAAGCTGAAGTAACTTCCTGCACAGTGAACTGGTTCTCTTTCTCTTCTGTTGAGATTCCCATTCCCATGAGGAAGGAAAGCTGAGTGTCTTTTGTATTCTCCTGTGCCCTGAACAGAAAGTCTAAGGTCTTGCCTGGCATAAAGGAACTGAAATAAGCAGACAGTGTATGCAATGGTGGCCTCTGGGAATGGTTTCAGGACTTTGTATTTTCTAGTGATTTTGAGCTTTTTTGTCAAAGGGTAAACATTTCAAGCTAAATTATTCAGAAGGGATTTAGGAGGTGTTTTCTTTAAGTTCTGTGGAATACAAATGTGTGGAGAGAAAGAAAAATCAAGCATTCTGCTTTGGTTTTGTGTTTTTGTTCACTGGTTACACTGAGATCTTTGAGGAGAAGGACTGTATAGATGTCTGGGGTAATCCAGTTCCCCCTCTTCCTGAGTAGGGCTTTCATAGGAAACCACTCCAAACCACTACTGGAAGAAGTCTATCTCAAGCCTAGTAAAGGAGAGAAAAGAAAAATCCTGGCAAATGAGGACCCATGGTAAAATCTGAGAGGACTTTGAGACCAAGACCAATACATTAGTGATATTTTTCTAGATAAGAGAAGACACTGAGTACTTTCCAGGAGATGGCATTGTGGAAAGGTGTGGCATATTTTAGCAGTGCAATACCAACACGAACCCTCAGAGTGAAGAGTGAATTCACTTTCCTGAAAAAAATACCTTCTTTACATGAAGGTGGAGGAATAGAACTCCTTAAAGGCAGAAATTGAGGTAGAAGCTGTCTGCTTCTGGATTATCACACTGAAAATACAATACTTTCATACACATTGATGTTTGCTATTTAAACAAAAACAGGTAAATACTAGAACCATGGTATGCCCCAGTACACATAATCTGCATGAAGCGAGAAAAAAGCTGTTTGACCCCAATATAGCAAAGCCTTCCCCAAGGACTGCTGGAAATGCCATTTTCCAGATTTCTGCTTCCTGTAGTACATGGCAGCAGATGGCCAGCCAGCACCCTGGGATATGACTGACTGTAAAACAGTGCCTTGACTTTATTCTGTTATTTTAAAGACTCAACATTTTAAATGCATGCATTTTGGCAAAGTTGTGAGACTGCTTATATGGGAGGTAAGTAAGAGGGGAATGAAAGTTGTTTCTTTGCAAGATATTGTGCTCTCCAGAGAGACTAGGAACTTCAGGCTTGTTTATGCTAAGTAGCCTGCTGAGCCCATGCGTCTTGGTTAGGTTAAATAACACTGAATGCCCTCAGTGGGGTGACCAGCTTTCTTGAATGTTTCCACAGTGTAGTTTGAGTTGTGAAAGAAGTAGTAACCCCAGAAAGCTGTGACCCTCGTAGCATATTGTCCCCAGGAGAACAGAGGCTGCCTCTTCTGAGACTGGGAATTTTGATACTCGCATCCATCCATGTCGAGCATTATTCCATTTATCTGTTGTTACAGATTTGGCCTAATTCTATGTGATACAGGAGCATGTATTTATATTTAAATATTATGCTGACTGCAGTACAATTACTCTTAATAACTGATCCCAGAACAACAATTCTATTTCAAAGCATTGCTCCAGATACTTTTATAATGATACTGTTTCATGGTTCACAAAGTTGTAGGTAACAAGGCACAGGCAGGCACCAGAAGTTGTGAAGGTACTGACTTCCTATACATGAGGTCCAAGTGTACATCCTTGTCCTCTGTCCTCTGTCTCAGCATGATCTGTGACAGTTTGTGGAACATTTTTCAAGCTAGGACATCTATTTCTGTGTAGGTTTCAGCTGCATAAGTGTGAGAGACTAGTTTGAAACCTTCTTGACATTAACTCTATGAAAATAAAGTACTGCAAGGTAACACTCCTCTTCTTGGGTTTAAAATTAAGTACATGCTTAAGAATCTCACTTACCTGGAGCTTGTGAACAAGGGTCCTCCAAACCCAAATTAACAGTAAAGTACTTATGACAGACCTCCAAGACAAAACGTGGCATTGAAATATAAGGACGAGCTTGGTGTATAGAAATGTAAATACATTTAATTCTCTTTATGATATAACATTTGTATGTTTTTATCAGAGGCTTGACATGCTGTAGCAACACTGGAAAAATTGGAAGAATATTAGGGATGTCCTCAACGAAGCAATGAATTCCTAATTTACATAGAAAGGGGTGGAGGTAAGGACAGAGGAAGACCCTGCTGCTATGCATGACTTTTGATCCTTGAAATTCTTCTCCAGAAGTCAGCAGGGACAGATATGAGATATGAAAGCTTGGTTGGAGGTGAGCTAGAATCACATTTTGCTGTTTCGTTTTTTACCTTTGACATTTTGTTTCCAACCCTGATATTAAGAATTTAAGATTTTCTTTTGCTCAAATAAGCTTGCATTAATTTTCCCCATCATCTTTCCAGTGCTACATTGAGGCCAAGGGAAGCTGATAAATTTGGCTCACATTCTGTCTCTGGAGGTAAAGTATGCAAGCATCAGTCTAATACTCCCCCCATGAGGTGCACTCTGACATGGTGCTAAATGCTCTCAGCCAGGCTGGAAGGGTCAGCCAGGGCCTGGGAGTGCCAAGCACTCTATTGAAAAAGTTGTTCCTGGCAGACACAGAGAACACCCCTTCTTCCAGGATCAGGTAACAAAGAAAGACCCCTCACAGCAGACTCCTGGGGAACCTTTCAAATCAGTCCATGGCTTCGAGGGGAAATGTAGCAGCTTCCAGCCCAGGAGAGAGGGCTGAAACTAAATTAACCAAGAGAAAATGTTGGACATACTGATTTGTGAGACTGTTTGAAAAAAATATTTATAAACACTTTCTGCAAAGTTGCTACTACTGTAAAATATGCAATAGAAGGGGTTTTCATGAGAATTATGAAAAGAGGCAGCTCTTTTAATCTAATAAATTCCAGGAAATTGGTTCCCTAGTCTATCCTCTGACCTGAGATGCTGTAAAATACTGGTTTATTCTACCTATTCTGAAAGGTATTAGAAGTTATCTAGTAGTTTGCTCACTCCAGTAGACATTGCAACTATGCTGCTGTTTTTATCAGTCCATAAGGCTTCTCTCTGTGCTGTCAGGCTCATGCCTCAGGAAAGTCACTGGCAAAAACTACTTGAACCTCTGCTTATAGCCCAGACCCAGGTTTTGGAGAAGCTCATTAATGCTAAGAAGCCAGCTACCAGGGTAAAATGTTTTCATGGAGATTTCATGGAGACTGCAGTCTAAAGCCTGATACTCTTTCTTCTCAGAGTTAAAAGCTAAACAGGATGTGGGGAGAGTTTCTATTTTAACATCCAAAATAGGTGACAACTGCACTGATGTTATTTTATAGCTATTGTTAGATTCTTTCTTTAGGTTGACAATAAAATAACAGGTACAAAAAATAAGAACATATTGGAAGAGACTGATATAGGGGTGCATATCTCCTCACATTCCCATGTCCTTAAAAATGCTTGTATTCCACTCTAATAGGAAACTAAATGTAAAGGAGAGTGCACTTCATTACAGATAACTCAAAGGAACTGTCAGGGTATTCAGTCCCATGTTAAGTCAGTGTTAAAACAGAAACATGAACTCTAAATTTTCTAAATGTTATGGTGTGAAATGTTTTCATTTGGGGTGGTCACAAACCAGATATCACCAATACTATAAAAAAGAGATTCTCTTTAAGAGCTTGTCTGATATTTTGTGTGGTATTATGAAAAAGTGCACATTGTGCAGTAAAATAAACACTATTGCCATTCTAAATCATGGGGACAAAAGTGGAAACCAGGCTGCAGAAAACTGCAGAGTGCATTGAAAGTACTTTTAAGTAAAGCCTTTCAGAGATTCTGAGAACTGCCAAAACAAGCAACCCAACTACATTTAGAAGAAATGGAAAGCAACTGTGCAGAAAGAAAACCCATGCTACGTAGAAGAGATTCAAGTGCAGAACACAGGGCCAAAGTGATGGTAATTCCATCTTGAAATGGTAAATATCACAAGTGAAAAGGCTTAGATAAAAATAATAGTTCTCCAGGTACAGGTCTTCCAAAAGGTCCTAATTAAGCAAAAGAGATTGCCCAAGAATATCAGCATCAGGAAACAACTCCAGTAACCAGAGTACCCTGGCAATGTAATTGATAAACTATTAAACTGATATTTTTAATCCAGCAGAAGCCCAGGTTAAGTCATGAACTTGTGAGTTAAGCGTGTGTTAGTGAAACATCAGAAGCTAAGTTTTACTCATGAAATATGAACTCAGAGAGAGGTTATCATCTACAGAGCAGGCACACACCTACTGAAAGTAGGCAGCCGTGCATGCAAAATTACCTCCTGTCTGTGCAGCGCAAAGGAGCTACTTAGATCCCTTCTGTGTCTAATAATGGGGCTCAAAGGAGAGACAGCTTGGATACTGTGTATTGCTAATAACTGAAAAAGGTGCACTGGAGCCTGCATAACTAACTGTAACAGAAAGGGTTATAGCAATGTCTGTGAGGAATACAGAAAAAAAAAAGAGAACACTGAGCTGTGAAAAATAGTTCATACCCCTCTTCTTTAAGGCTTTTTCTTACAATCCTAATTACACATTGTGGGAAACAGAGGAATAGAAGCCTCCACAGGCATTAATGAGTTTGATTTACAGCCCTGGAAAGAGCTTGGGTTGATGTAATGATAAAGGTACACAGCCCTTAAGCAGAAGAATTATAAACCTGTGCTTCTACAGTTATAAGTAATAATACGTATTGGCTGATATGGTGAAGGGTTTTTAAGTATAGTAATGTGATTTTATAGTTTAAGTTAAGAATCTAGATGCTGTAATAGAAGTATATGTGTGTACATGAGCTAGCAAGTCATTGGTTGTGGAACAGACCCAATGCAGTAAAAAATACCAAAGGTGATAGGTTATAAAGTCAAAACAAAGCTTTGTGTTAATTGCTTATTGGACCAAATAGTTATAAATTGCCATGTAACTTTGAAACCTGTGACTTTCTCAGTTATGGCGACTTGTTACTAAATCACAGCTTCTGAGACTGATGCCTTGTTTGATTTTTTTAAGTAATAAATCGTGATAACTGTGATGGTCCCACCTCTTGGATAAGGCTCTGACAACACATGTGCAAATAATTCATTTTTCATTTTGGTGGCTGAATATAAAAAATACTTTCTACTATGTTTCAGATCAACCTGAACTGATTCCTTTTCTTTTTGTAACACAAAAAGTATCATTAACAATATTTGGTGTTCAAGCAATTCTACATTTACAAAAATTATTTTGTAGCTGGGTTTTTTTGTTGCTATTTTGTTTATTTCGTTTTTCTCTTAATGAATGAAGGAGAATTTGACTTCTGCAAGGAATGATCTATAAACTTTTATTAAAAAAAATAATTGAAATTTGATCCTAAAGTTCACAAATTACTTTCGTAGACCTAAAACCTTTCCTCTCATACGAAATTCTAATTTGAATGCAGGCACAATCTCCATTATCAAAAGTCTTTATAGTTTTTTTCTCCTGATTTCACACTACTAGAATTAATTATTCCCTCATATAAGTGGAGCAATGTAGCTCTCACAGCCACAGGGTCCTGAATCAGCAAAGAACCTGATAAGGAATAAGGAACCTGAGAAGACATTTGTATTTCTGCTTGAAAACTAGGTCAACTAAAAAAAAATTTAAATTAGCTAAACATCATTTCAGCAGCTTACCCCTGCATCCCTTTCCCTCTTATAACTGTGCAGTAACTTCCATATTTTTCCAAAATCCTCTCTGTCCTGTTGAGGTTCCCCTTAACACACACTGAAGGAGAAGCGGTTGAGGGCAGTCTGTAAGCTCCCAGTCCACACCACTGACTCCTAAACTGAGAAGTTCTCAGGGTGTTTCTTATCTCCAAGGTCTAGACTGATGCTTTTGCCACAAGCTGTTTTTATCTTAGGCTTATCCCTGGCTGTCTAGAGCTCTCCCCACACTAATTATTGTGTACATGACATCCAGCAGTATGGGCTAGATGAGATCCAAGGAGGACTTGGGTAAAGCTTGCAGCTCCTCTAGCTGGGCGAACCAGGATTTCTGAGCATTCCCACAGTGCAAACCTGCAGTTTGAGGAGTTGTGGACCCTTCACATCCCACCATCACCCCAGCAGTTAACTCCTTACCAAAAAGTAACTACAGGAGATACATAATAAGACAGTGATTCATTGTATCAGCAATTGAGGAAAATTGACTGTGTCACATGGGCAAAATATATTAACTGGAGAACAGGAAGAAAAAAAAATACAAAATAAATAATTCCTTAGCAATCTTGGCTGCCACTGGTATCAACAGTTCCCAGGACGTTTTAAAAGGGATCGTGCTTGCCATACTGCTTCAAGTTGTCCAAATTACTTCATATTCTTCCAGTTTCTTTACATTTTTCCTTGTTTCAGTTACAGATGAATTGTAGCTAAAGACAAGAGTAAAAACATTTCCTTTTATTTAGGGTGTGCTGAAGGAACCTCAGTTCAGGACACTGAAATCACAGCCAGATCCAGAGTCCTTTGTTAAAACCTGTTTTGGGAGAATCCTGTCCCCTGCTGCTGACTCTTTTATGTGCTGTTGCCTCTTTTCTCTGCTGCTGCTCTTGGCAAACTGGGCCTCCTCTCCCCTTCAGAGGGATGCTCATCATATTCAGTCTGGGAAATTCCTGCCTGGGAAAGGGATGAGGCAGTCGTTGCTATCTGCTCTGCCAGCTCTGTGGGTAGTTCCTATTTCTCCTCTCTATCTATTCAAGTTCAGGTACAGAAGACCCTTCTAAGCAGAGATGGTTCCTGCCTAAATACAGGTCAGTTTAAAATCACTCTAGTCTCTAGAGCTGTTGATTGAAATTTCACTGACTTTTTTGGGAGCTCCAACACCTAGAAAAGTTTTACATGTTAGCACATAGCTTTAAATGTCTTAATCTGAGACTTGTGACTTGACCTTATGGTTCTATGGCCTTTTATTTCGCAACAGCTTTACTCTGGCAGGTAGGAAAGCCCAAGCATTTAGACCCTGTGACTGAAACTACTTTGAACCTTGAATTTAGAGCCATATAGTCTTAGATCTGAAGACTAATTAGTTTAGGTAAGAATCTAGCCATTATTTCTGGATGCTACAAAATCTAAAACTGTGCGTTAGAGTTATAGTAAGCAGAATCAGATGAGTTTAGAGCAAACAGAAAGAGTTGTCTGTGAGACTTCCGACTGAGCAAAAGTCTGGGTGCCAACATTCACCTGAAGTTTCTTGCAGAGATAAAAAGACTTGTATTTGTGTCAAAGCCACTCATTCAAAACTATCCCACACTGCCACGGCCATTCGGTAGTGCCCATGTATAATGATCCCAGTCTAGTAGCTGCACAAGGAGGTTCTATCACTGCAAAGGAGCCATTCAGCTTTCTCACACAGTTTTTGAAAGGAGGTCCAAGAGACACCTGTCACTGATGCTTTTACTCACCCTTGCAAGTAAGGTCTGAGTTACATTCACTAGAGATTGTGTGAGGACAACAAACTGTATCTTCCCAAGATGTTTAATACATTTCTCCAACTTCTAGGTTATCAGTCTGATAGTCTTCACTGGAAAATCAATGCACATAAAATGAAAACATGTAGAAATGGCAGCAGCATTAAAAGAAGCAGAGTGAAAAGACTTTGAAAGAAATAGTACATTATATCTGACAAAAACATCTGTGAGTTCTAAAAAGGCACTTGAAAATACATCAGAGGGGCAGGGAAAATGAGGTCTTTTCTATCTGTTCTGATTACAACTCTACTGAGAAAATTTTCCCTAACACAAAATAATCCTAGCAAAAAATCAACTCTACGTAGATGATCATCTGCACCTTGAATTCCTTCAATATGATGGCAAGCATTTTTTGCAGGTGAAGATGCAAGTTAGAAAGGTAAAGACCTTTAGCATGAAAATCTGTGGCTTGTTACAAACAGACTGACATTCTAGTAGGAGAAAAGTAAAATTCAGTTGCAAGATTATTTTCCAAAAGAGAAAGACTTTATTCTACAAGTGAAATTTACATAAACCATCATGATACTTTTAAATTCAACTATCAGTAAATTCAACTCCCACTCCCTCCTCAAAGAGTTTAAATCTGAAAAATATAGAACTGAAACTAACATACCAAAACTGCGGTAGGGAAAAGGGTGGCAGGATTACACGGGTAAATGAAACCACGCAAATCATCAATGAAATCCAGTGTCCTAAATTTACCCAGACAGTTGTACAGGATTTGGAGGGTTCACCGTAGGGCAGGCTTAGCCCCGTGCTGTTCCCCACAGTGAGGAGGTAACTGGTGATGGTCAAGGCCTGCTGAGAGCAGGGGCAGCACCTACACATAAGCTTGGACTCCAGGATTCCAAGTGGTGATGGCCCAGGCTAATTGCTGCCAGACACCCCCATCCCGAGTCTGTGTCTGCCAGAAAGGATCCCCCTGGTCCAGCAGAGATCCTCTGCACCAAAGCAGTCAGAAGTTATGAGCTCCAGGGAAAAAAGGTAAGGGTGACAAAAGAATTTAAAAATTTTAGTGAAAAGACATCTATGAGCCAGGCACAGTGCAGAGGAGAAAGGAATTGGGAGAAGAACTGGATAAAGAGTTATAAAGAAGAGACAACTTAACTGCACAGTACTATAAGAAAAGCATCAACTTAAGAGGAAAAAGACATTTTGAGGACAGGAACATTCCTGCAAGTCATGGGTCAGTGCTGCATGTGACAGGAAAGAAGAATGATTCTTGTTTTGAAATCTTGTTCTTGCCCTTAAGTCCTCTTCACAGCATAACAGTAGGAAAAATTTGTCAAATGTACAAAACAGCTGCTGCTGTGTTCCCCACTGTCTCACAGCATCCTTTGACCACCAAAATATGTAAGCAGAAGCCCAGGTTCATTGCTACGCAACAGACTGCTTAAACATATACCCAAATTCAAGTGTGTGACGAAGTTCTATTCATACTAGTAGCACAGAAGCTTGTAACTCAGTTTAAATTCACACGAGTGTCTTGCTGAAGAGTGGTTGGGTATGAGGGTGGTTGTGTCCTTCCTGTGCCGGGGACCCCAGAATGCAGTACAGTTCTTCAGGTCTCTTTCTTCACCAAGAAGTGAGGGACAATTTTTATATATATATATAATTATATATATATTATATATAATATGATGGAGCCTTCCTTAAATAAAAACCGAAACTATGCTAACCCATGACATATGTGTGTGTGTGTGTGTACAAATAAGATATGCCATGTATACACAAATGTATGCATTTACACAGCTATTTACTTTTGAACAAGACACCTGAGAAAAGGAAAATTAAGGGATCTTGCTGCTGTAGGACTTATTCTTCCTTGCCCAGTATTCTCCCTACTATTTGTTACATTCAATTCTCACAAGACCATGAAAATGAGTTTGTAAGCATTTGGAGCCTGAGAAGTGTGGTTCTGTTCAATCTCTCAAATGAATAAATAGTTTTGGTTGATGCTGAAAATCTGCAAAGAAATTAGTTGCTATAATGGCCACTGAAAGTGTTAGAAATTTTGGGAGAAACTGACTCATTATATAAAAGTATCACATACATTCAAAGTTATTCTGTTTATGTGTACTAAAGTCTACTAAGGAAATGTATAAAAAATCTCAAGAGCCAGTAAAATGATGGCAGTGACAACCAGCTGGGTTCTGGGCAAACACCTTGATGACTGAGAATGTCACCAATGCTTTGCCAGCTCCTCTACAAGAGACAGGAAGAAGAGCAAGAAATACAAAGTGTCCCACAGATGGGTTCCTCTGCACCTCGCTTCAGACGTCTGTAATGTAAATGCCCAAGTTTGAGGTAGCCCTCCCCAGGTAATTTTACCTGGAGGTAAAACATCTTTCCATTGCCAGATCCAGGGATCAGCCTGACTCATCAGATGCAAGCAATGTGTAATTATATAGGCTAATTGTGGTTGCAATTTTTCTGGTTTAACTTTGTTGGTTTAGAGTTTGGAGATCTGTTCAGTTCACTTGAACCACACCTGCTCAAGGAGCAGTTTTAAAATTTTGCCTCATGCTTTTATTTATTGACTTAATGGTTATAATTATCACCCCACTTCAGTTAGCAATGGTTTTGATGTGGCTTCTGAGGGTTCAAAGTGGAGTGTACAGGGAAAAATATTCTTTCAAAAAAAAATGCTGATTTTGGTTTATGTAAAATATTTCACTCAAACATGAATGTCTTTCTGGAATAATCACTCTCTTCTCATCTAGCAAGTAAAAGGTACATCCAAGCAACCTCAATAAGAACAACAGTGTAGCTCTGATCAAAGCTAATCACAATGTAGTAGAAGTGATGAATTTTTTCCCTCTGTTTTCAGTGCAATTCCAAAATTATCTAATACTCACTTCAACAGATCTGAAATATATTTCATCTTGATCAAAGGCAAAAAAACCCACATTTTCATGTCATCATTTCATTTGTTATCTTATACTAAATATTAATGTGTATTCTATCACAAAGTCACAATTATTTGGTTTTATTGGTAGACATAGCATAGGAGTTAGCAGTTCAACCTTATCCACACAGATCACTTCCCATGTATGAAGATGAAACATCTCAAGGAGATCAATTCAAATTTTTCAAGAATTCTGAAATATTTGGCTTCTGATCCCATTTCATCTCTCAGAATTCCTTGAGAAATGGAAATTCAGATCAAGCCTGGTGAAGTTTTATGAGGTGTCATAAAAGGAAAAAAAAAAA